>CAUHTR010000006.1:0-313061 GCA_959609185.1 Schmidtea polychroa | reverse complement strand
TGAAAATGGAGCTTCGCAACCTTCCGGAAGATAATTTAAAAAAAAATGGTAAACATAATGTCAGATAAATATTCAAGAACTTTATCTATAAATTCAAAAGAATCAGACTTTACTATAAACTTTCAAGATTCAATTAAATTAGATCAAAATTTAAATTATGAATTAGGACTATTATGGTTTTGTGCTTATAATACTATTTTTAATATAACTAAAGATAATAACACATTTAGTTATGTAAGCCCCCCAAAATTCGAGGATAACATTATAATAATAATAGAACCCGGGGCTTATGAGATAAAAGATTTAAATAATATACTTTCTAAAAAAACAAATGAAGGTATTAAAATTAAAATGGATATACCAACTTCAAAATGTATAATGACTTTAAAGAATATAGGAATTAGGTTTCAAAATAATAGTTTCTTTAGAACAATTTTAGGATTTACACGAAACCATTATATCACACCTGTAGTTGAGAAAGAATCTATTATAACATCAGAAAATATTATAAAAATAATAAATACAAACACAATAAATATTCATTGCGATTGTATAACTGGTTCTTATAATAATGGTAAACAAACAAATGTTTTATATTCCTTTCCCTCAAACACAGTTCCTATGGGATATAAAATAGTTGAAAGAATGAATCCTCCAAATTATTTACCTTTATGTAGAAAATATATAATGGATATTAATTTTAAAATTCTTAATCAAGAAGGAGAATTGATTGATTTTAATGGAGAAGAGATTTCAATGTATTTACATTTGAAACAGGTTTGAATACGAAGTTCCACATGTCATTTTAAATTATTAATAAATGAGTTCTTATATTCCATGTAATAGAGGTGGTGGAACAATAAAAACAGGGTTTAATACAGAAGAAATATTAACTTTAACAGAAAATAAATATATTAATGAAAGAAGTGATTCAATGAAGGGTGATTTAATTTTAAATGGACACAAGATAAAAGAATTATCTTTTCCAACTGATGAAGCTGATGCAGTTAATAAGAAATATGTTGATGGTGTTAAAAATTATACTGATTTAACAACAACAAGAATTGAAAGTTCATTAACAACAAAAATGGATTCAATGGAATCAAAGCTTAATAATATCGAACAACGATTTAATGATAAATGTAAGACTCATAATTACAAAAACATTCAAAACATTTATTTTTATAACAAACACAATATTTAAACAAATTAACTTGTTTTTTTTAAATATTGTTTTAAAATAATTAATTAATGTCCCAACACAACTCCCCCTTAAGATTGCGGAGCCAATTCGTCCGTTCCAATCCATGGCTTGAGACGGTCGATGCTAACATTCTTTACTTGGTCTCCGATTTTGATTTTTAACGTTTTACTGTCATCGGATCTTTCTATGACGTCGTATGGTCCCGTGTACGGATCTTCTAACGATTTCCTGAATTCCGATCGAAGCCACACTCTTTTGCAGTGAACTAATAGTTTGCTTACAAAACTATGTTCTTTTGGTTGGCTTGTTTGTTTGTTATTTAGTTGTGAGTCGATTTCCTCTTGAATCGATGTCAACTTCTCTTCGATATCGGTTAATGTTGGTTCACTAATGACAAAATCTCCGGGTAATCTAGCTCGACAACCGAATGTGAGTTGCGCTGCTGATGGAGACCCATTGGACTTCGTGCAGTTTCTTAGACTGAGTAGAATCTTGGGGAGATCATGAGCCCACATCTTGGAGGAGTCTTCTGATGCGGCTCTTATTGAGTTTTTCATGGCTCTGTGCCATCTTTCTATCTTCCCATTGGATTGAGGGTGATAGGCTGTTGTTCGCCTCCTTTCGATTCCCATTACCTTGCAGAAATTGGAGAATTTTTCTGATTCAAATTGTGTTCCTTGATCTGTTATGACAATTTCTGGAACACCAAAGCGACTGATCCACTCTCTTTCAAATGTTCTTATGATCATATCTGCTGTGATATCATATATAGGAATTGCTTCAACCCATGACGTTCCTCGGTCTATCATTGTCATGATATATCTCTTGTTATCGACGCTCGGAAGGGGACCCACTATATCTAGATGGACTGTAATGAACCTTCCTTTGGTTTCTATAGTGCCTAAAGGAGCATGTGTGTGTCTTGCTATTTTTGCACTTTGACATCTTTGACATTGTCTACACCACTCTCTGATGTCGCTTTTCATCTGAGGCCACACATATCTCGCCTTGATCAGTTCTATCGTTGGTTTGGATGCTGGATGCGATATGTTATGAATTCTTAGAAATTCTTGATGTTGGAATATTTTTGGCAGTACTACTCTGGTTTCCCCCGTAGAATTGTCAATGAGAATGTCATCCGTAGTACTACATAACTGGAGACTTGCATTTTTCAGTGTAGATAAGGTCTGATCTTTCCTTTGTTCTTCTTTTAACCTTTCTTTCGTAAATTCGACGAAATTAATTTCCACCGTTGATACTTGTAGGTTTTGATTACTGCATGGTCTGGACAAGAGATCGGCGACTACATTATCTTCCCCTTTGATGAATTCGATGGTAAAATCAAATTGATCAAGGTATTCGATTATTCGCCATTGCCTTGGCGATGGATCTTTCATATGTCTAGCTCGTAGTAAAGGTTTGTGGTCCGTCATGACTGTGAAATGAGAACCGTCTAAAAAATGCTTAAAATGTTTTATAGATAAGAATATTGCCAGTAGCTCCCTGTCAAAGGTGGAATACTTCTGTTCGGTTAGATTTAATTTCCTCGAAAAGAAAGCAATTGGAAATGATTTATTTTCTTCGTTGATTTGACTTAGACTTGCTCCAATTGCTTTAGAAGATGCGTCAGTGCATAGTAGGACGGGTTAGGATATGAAACGTTGCTGATTTCACGTACCGAATTTTTGGCACTCATGAAAGCGTGTGTATGGCAGTCTTGCCATAAGAGATCTTCCTTTTTATTGACCGACTCTTGTAACAAGTCATGCAGTGGACTCAGTGTATCCGACAGCCTTGGAATTAGCCAGTGATAATAGCCGATGCCACCAATAAAACGTCGTAAATCTTGACTGTTAGTTGGCTTCTTTAAATTGCTAATTGCCAACGTGCGTTCTTCAGAGGGTTTTATTCCTTGTTTTGTTAATTCAAAACCCAAAAAGTTTACCTTTTCGGTTTGGAATTCGCATTTGCTCTGGTTGATTGTGAGACCAGCGGCTTGAAGACTGGCCATCACCCTTGCCACGTGTTCTTTATGCTCTGCTTCAGTCTTGGAGAATATCAGAACATCATCAATATAGGATAAGGAATGCTCCTGGTGTTCTCGGAGTATGTTGTCCATGTGTCTCTGAAACGTTTGAGATGCGTTTCGAAGTCCAAAAGGCATCTTCGTATATTCGAACAATCCAAAAGGTGTTATGACTGCTGTCTTTGAAATGTCTCCGTCACAAATCGGAATTTGATGATATGCCTTTTCCAAATCTAATTTAGTGAATACATGAGGGTTGTTTATCTTGTTCAGTAAATCTTGAATTCTCGGAAGTGGATATCTGTCAGGCTGGGTTATTTCATTTAACATTCTGTAGTCTCCACAAGGTCGCCATGATCCATCCGGCTTCTTAACCACTACTAATGGAGATGCCCAGTCACTCTTGCTTGGCCGAATCACACCTTCATTTAAGAGTCTGTCAAACTCTTTCTTTGTTGCAACTAATTTTTCTCCAAAAAGTGGTCTTTGTCTTTGAGCTACAGGGGAACCATTGGTGATAATTTGCAGTTTCGTGGTTAATGTGGTTTCTTTGTTGATTGTAGCACAGATCTTGGCACATTGGCTTCTCCGCGCTTCTGTTCTTTCGTTACTGCTAGGGCAACATATTGATCTGGAATGACAACTAACATCGATTTTGTGATGGGCCAGGAAGTCTGCACCTAGAATTGGACGAGAAATGCCGGCTATAGCGAAAGACCATATAAATTTAGTTCTGAATCCTTCAATAGTAAATTCAATCGTTTTCTGCCCGTGGTATGTGATTGATGAATTGTTGGCGGATACTAAAGATCGATGTTCTCCATTTCTATCAGGCTTGAAACGGTTTGCGGGAAGGATGCTGAGATCAGCGCCTGTATCTATGAGAAAGTCAATTTGTTCTCCATTTATGATTGCTGGTATTTCGAATATTTGTGAGTTGTTTTGTCCCGAGAAAGAAGATATGATTTTGTAGGTTTCACTGTTCGGGTTCAATGAAACCTTCTCTCGTTTCCCTGGTTCTCTCTGTGGTTGTTGCTGCTGAAGTTACCGTTTTTGTTGAAGTTGCTGTTTTTGTTGAAATTGTTGTTGTTGTTCCTTGACGATATGTTTGACGGTTCGAAATTTTGATATTTCTCTCTGTTGTACTTCCCCGATTGATAGTTGTCGTTCTGATTTGCATTCCATTCACATGGCGGTTGACATTTCATCGCCCTATGCCCAAATTTACTATGATAAAAACATAACTTACCGGTGTTTTTATTGTTTAATTGTTGTCGTATTGCATTTATCTCTTCCTGCAGTTCCATGATTGTTCTCGTCTTGTCTCCTACTTCTTGATTATTGCAATCTTCGTGTTCAATTGCCTTCACTGATTGACGCTTTGATATCATTATTCTGTCTGCTGTGATCGCTAATTTCCGAAGGTCCGTCGATGGCATCGATAATAGGATGTCTTGAACAGATCTTGGTAGTAGTCGCATGAATAATTCCCGAGATATAGGACTGTTGAATGGGTCCATGGATGTGTCTATTCTTTGTATTTGTCCTGTAATGTGTTGAAGCGCTTCTGATGGAGATCGATCTCCCAGGCAGTCGTCTCTCATCAGGTCAGTTAGTGATATTGTCCTTGATAGTTCAAAACCAGCTAAGATTGCTTCCTTGGGAGTAGTGTATGGAAGTTCGGTTTCTGAGTCCAGTAAGTGTTCGTACTTTGTTAGCAACGTTGTTGGGAGATTTGAAATTAAATGAAAATACTTTCTGGTCTCCGAATGGAGGCGTGGGTTCAAATCCCACTTCTGACACCATTTGTAAGACTCATAATTACAAAAACATTCAAAACATTTATTTTTATAACAAACACAATATTTAAACAAATTAACTTGTTTTTTTTAAATATTGTTTTAAAATAATTAATTAATGTCCCAACAATAAATTTGACAAGTTACAAAGTCTGTTAACTGAACAAGTTGTAAAGTTAAATACTACCATATTAAACTCTAAAGATAAACAAATTATGAATACTAAATTTAATACAATATATAATATAATAAATGAGATGATTACATCATTTAATAAAAGAATTTCAAATTTAGAGTCTCATGGAACACACATTAACACCACACATAGTATTAGAAAAAGAGCTGCTGAATTAGAACAGAATAAAACATTATTACCCCATACATATAAACATTTTATAGAACCAAGTTTAATAACAACAAACAGTAAAGAATGGGGTGTTTTTATGGTTGTAAAGATTATTGATCCTTATTTCTTTTTGTTTGATGATGATAATGAAAGAATGAAATGGTTTGTGAAATGTGATTATAATAGTAAGCTTGAAAAGGGTGATGTTATAATGACTAGTTATGATTTACCACACGGAGATTGGTATGTTAATACTCATTCACATGGACTACATAAAGTTAAAAGTAAGAATATTATTTTTAAAAGCACACTTGTACAATATATAGATTTAATATTTTATGAAAAAAAGGTTGATGTTGATGAAGTTCGTAAAGCATTGAGAGAATTGTATAAAGATATCCTCTCAACAAGAGTTTCTTTTGATATCCGAGTATTGGTACCAGATGGTGCTCAGAAGAATAAAGTCTTATTTTTTTAATTATTAAAATGGACAAAGTCCAAAAGATGGAAGAAGTAAGAGAAGAAAAAATTTATTCAGAGCTCCTTCCAGAATTGAGATCATCAGGATATTATTCCGAAGGTCACAAAGGTTCCAAGGCCCCGGCTCCCACAGAACTTGAAATTATGAGAGTAAAAGAATTTAAATCAGAAACCTTACATTTACAAGATTTATTAAAGCATTATAAAAAGGTTAAAAATAGATGGAATAAAGGGAATACAGTTTTAAAAATTATAGGTTATTCTTTAGGATTTGCATCTGCAATATTAACAGTTATTTTACCCATAACTTTACCAGTTTTAACAATAGCACCTGTAATACTTGGAAGTATTTCTGTAGCTGATGGTTTCTTGACTGAAATAGTTTCATTATCTTATACTTCTAAAAAGAAAAGTTTATATCGTGAAGTTTGTTTATCAATAGAATTAGGAATCTCTAAATTATTTTTATTTCAATTAAAAGCTTTGGAAGATGGAATCTTAACTGATGATGAAATAATGAAATCAAATCAAATAATACAAGATATTAAAAATAATATTAATAGATTAAAAAGTGCTAATGTTATAACTAATGAATATTCTAAAAAAATTAAACGAGAGAAGTGGCTAAAGAATCATACATAAAAAAATTTATTGCCCTTCAAAAGGTTGATGTTGTCACTCTTAAATTAATTGTTGACATTTTTAAAAGAAAAAAATCATTTGATAGAATCTGATGTTAACTTTTCGAAATTAGTTTTTAGAACCTCCTTATGATCTTTAAATTCTTTATCACTTAGACCTTTTATATATTCAGGATCAGTATTAAAATATTTAAGTTCTAAACATATAGGATTAAAAACTTGAGAATATAAAGGTTTCTCAATTCTCTCAGGATAAATGATTTCAACATTATAAATATCAAGATCAGTAATCTTTGTATCATATAACTTATTCAAACTAGCAAGATTTTTTATTATCGGTATTAAATTATTTCCTATAGGAAGAGTTGTCTTTAAATCACTTAGTATGAATCTTTTATCATCATAATTTGATAATGATACTTTTTGGGATTCTATCAAGTAAATATCATGCTTTTCACTTTTAAGTTGATGTACTTCATCGATTTTATCTTTATGACCTGGATTCAATGTGTCTTTATAATCTTGATGAGAAAGTTTCCTGGCTACACATCTCTGAATTCCTTTACATCTGTTATCCTTTACAGGTTTCTCGGCTTGACCCTCAGGGAATATAGGATATCTATGTGTAATGCTTTCTTCTGTATCTGGGGTTTTAAATATAAATGTATGTTCTTCAAATTTAGGTTTTGTAAATGTTTCATATGAATATTGTTTAGCACGAATAAATATTCCATTTTCTATAGGAGTAAAAGGTTTTTCATCTTTAAACGAAAATAATTCTCCAGATGAATTTATTAAATTTGAAAGTATAGGATTCTCAGAGATGTCACTTTCAAGGTCCTCAGTTCTTATTGTTAAAAACATTGAATCTGTATCCATTGCATGCATTGCTATATTAGAACCATATATAGGTTGTAAGATGTTATAATATGTCTCATACATTTGTAATTTTGAAAGTTCTAAAATTGCAAAGCCTATAAATATTGGTTTATTATATGTTTTCTCAAAAGTCTGTAGTTCTATTGCAGTAAGACTTTCAGAAAATACTTGTGCGTTTTTAAATGTAGGCTTTCCTAGCATACGATTATAACGGGCTATATCTTTTTCACTATTTGTCAAGAGTTCAATATTAGTATACTTGTCCACATTCTCCATTGTCTTGCCAAAGACTGAATTGTTTAAAAGTTTATAATTATTGTCTTTTAAAAGGTTACCTTCTCTTTTTGCAATGTTTCTACAACGGATGTTCTCCTCTATAAAGGGCTTCATGAATGCTGCTTGTTTAAATCTTATAACAGTATGAACTTTTTTTAATTTCATTCCTTGTGAAAGATAAAACTGTAGGAGTCTATAGTGACAAAGATAATAAGTTCGATCTGTTTGATCACAAAGAAGTTTCATTGTTGGAGGTTTATCTTGTGAGATTTGCCAGGATGAAAGTTCTTGGACATTAATCTTTCTTCTTATAGGAGCTAAAGGGAAATGTCTTGTTCCTGTTTTTATATCATCTGGGTAGTCGAGGTCACATTCTACAAAGTATCTTATTGGAGAATCTTTAGGAGTTGTACGTATTTCATTCATAAGAGTCTTTAAATATTCTTCTTCAGAGGGGCATTCTTCTGAGGAATCCAATAAGGAACTGCGTACAGAGTGCACGAGGTCTGAATTACACGAAGTCTAGTCAAGTCTTCGGTGCCTTTCAGACGTGTCTAAGCCCGACGTTTTACCTTCAACATGCCGGCTCCTCATGTTTTGACTTTTGATCAATCCGTGTTGGTATCCAGATTTTCAGGGTGTTGGATACAGTAAGACGTACAACGGATCGCGTTCGTATGTAATAGGGTCATGCGAGACGTTGATGAACTAATTGTTAGCACGACGTGTGGACTAAGTCGACGACTGTGGTTGAAGGGCTTGGATTTTCTATTGAGAGATTATTCATAGATTCGGCTGGACATTAAAAGTGTCTTCTGCGAAAATTACTATCTTGCGCACTCATCTGGGGTGTGCTATGACTTTGCTCTGGGTCATGATTGTCTCTAAAGTTTACGATTTGTTTCAACGTAGGATATACTGTGTTAAACCTCAAGAAACACAAATCATCGGTGTACCGGACCTCCTCAACCACACATGAATTCGATTTTCGTAATCCTGCGCTTTGGATATCTGTTTGCTTTGTCATGATGTTACTATCTCAATATACATTTGGATTTGTATGCAATGCTCATTTCTGCATCGTCTGGAGTGTCTATTATCAAAATTGGTACCAGCAATAGGCTCCTCAGAGACCATCCGAGCCGACTCCATACAACTGAGTGACACTGAATGCCACATGATGCCCATTCTTGTGAAAAGACATAAAGTTTCTACATTTTGTTGCGTGCTATTTAGGTTTCTAGGCCGACGCTTCACTGTATAGAAGATTAAAATGGAAATCCTATTTTAAAGAAAATGAAACTTTATTTTGGTTCTTAACCCAACAACACTAAACCTACCGTACGCAGTCAAACCACCGTTTTTGAAATTACATTTAGCATTTCTTGTATACAACCTTACTGTATCGCCATGTAACTTACAGACTTTTACTATAATATACATACAACCCATTTTTCAATATTCACAACTTATTTTAATATTTACTTTCTGATTTTTTTTATTGCATGTCTAGTCTATCACAAACGGTCATTTGACCATTTGAACTATTTATGTTAACTACTACTATATTCTTTGGAAAGCGCGCTACTAAATTTGTTTTACATCTCCACCGTGTAATTGTGGATCTACAGTGTAAACTAGTAATTCCCGAAGTGTTTTATATCGACCCCATAGAGTTAAAGACAAATAACAAGGAGTCCATGTCAGCGAAAAAAGTGGGGGTCCATGAAAATGATTTGATGGTCAACGATAGTGGATATCATGTAAGCAGGTTGTGACTTTAGTTTTGGCATTCCATGAATAGAATAATATATAACACATACACATAATGTTTCAGCCGATTTGGCATAGTTTTTCTATCGCGTCTGTGTGCGCGGTCTGGTTAGACCGAATATTGTTGGTGTGCGCACACAGACGCGAGCAATGGAAGCTCGGTTGTTTGTAAATAGGTAATTTATAATTGTAAATTTTTATGGATTGATTTGGTAGTTTTAGAAATTATGGATTAAATAAGTTTTGTTTAAAATTGGGAAATGTTTGAAATGTTTTTTGGAAGAATGGCGGTCGGAATGGATTTGCGATGTGATGTAGGTTGTGATCAGAAATTCTGTCTTACATCTTTTCGAAACATTAACTTTGTGAAAGGCGATCTCATTTATACTGGTTTCCATGGAAAAATTCCCGATAAATTAATTGTATCGAGTGTCACGGAACTTTCACAGTTGTTGCCAGCATTTTTCATGATTATGCATGGGATCGAGTCTTCTAAATTCACAGATAAGTTCGTCAATAAAAGCAACGATATTGTATTATGTATTCGTGAGGAAATAATATTGAATCAGGCTATGTCGGATCTTTCAAATCGATTTGTTTGCAACACGGAAATCAGAAATTATTTAATTGAAGAATTATCCAACAGATTTTCTCAGTTGTCCGAATTAAAACATTTGGGTAAGTCGAAGTTTGAAATCGCGCGCGTGCTTCGACGGAAACTGCAAATTGACAAAATGACATTATTCAAAATTGTCCTCTTTGGAGAAAAATAAAATTCTTATTCGTTCGTTTGGACTTAATCACATAATAACTAATTGATTACATAATCCTCAGAAACAGAAGTCATATTAGAAAGAGGAACTGATCGGAAAAAGGACTTACGAAGGACAATCTTTCAAAGTGAGTAGCACTATACCAGATATCAAAAATCCATTTGAGTTCGATGAATTTACAAAAAATCAATTTTTATAAATTTTATCATAAGAACTTTTTTGTCAAATTTTACCATTTCTTTCTTTTCCATTGACATTGTATTTATTTAAAAGCTTGACTATTGATCAGTAATTACATCGATGTTTTATATATTTTAGTTTTTACTTTATCATTTTTAGGTATATATTCATCCCAAAAAATATCAATTTATTAGACAAACTGAAGAACTAATTAAAGAAACTTAGAATTAATATAAATTGGATGAATTCGTACTGCGTTCTATGGAATATTAAAAATAAATAAATTGTATACAAATAAACCTATATAGAAAACCGCATCCTCAAAATTTCAACATTTAAACATAAAATAAATTAAAAGGAAAGGTTTATTGATTGTTAATTGCCTGATAATTAATTGAAATTGAAAAAAAACATAAGAGAAAACAACCAAAAATTTAAATATAAAACTTCGAATAAGTGTTGCCATAGATAAATATTTTACGTAATTTGAGTAGTTTGAAGGTCCTTGTACGAAAAACGCGTTGTATGGAAATCGCGTTATAAGAATACCGTGTTATAGGAGAGTTGACTTTATACGGAATTAGAAGTATTTCGAGTGTTGAAAATGAAATGGAATTTATCTATTGCAAAATTATATGCATCTATTGGACCTTTTATATGCACGCAGCGCATATGAAGCTAAAAATGTGGATCTATCATATTTATAGAATAAGAAATGGGGTCCGTCATTTTCTCGATAACTATGAGCCGAAATGATTTTACTGAAATCTTGAGATTTATTCGGTTTGACAACAGAAGTCAACGAAGCCGACTCTTTCAAAAGTAATTTTTTAAGTTAATAAATTTTCACATTCGATTTAATTTTTTTTTCTTTTTTATTATTCGTTTCCAGTTCAAATTTTAATTTGTATTGAGTAATTTTAATAGATATTGATGAACTGAGGGTTGCGCTGGTCAAGGGCAAATAGGTCTACATGTCCTCTTACCTAATGAATCAGGTGACACTTCAGTCATCCGTTAAGGGCAGTGCTCATCAGGACTTACTGGGTCAATTGCTGACACAATTTTGTCGATTTAGCTAAGTTGAATGAGATAGTCATTTCTTTCAAATTAGTGATAGGTGTGAGTTTTATTTTTGAATCGTAATATAGAAAGATCAAATGGAAACATACGAAAGACTAAAATGGAAATGGAATCTAGAGATTTTGTATAATTGAATTACTCACAGTAGTTGCAAATGGTTATAAAAGCAGGCAGGAGTATGTCAGAGAGATTTAACAAAACAACACAGAAAATATAGCACAACATTTATGAACTGGGAAATAAGAGCGGATTTCTGCGTAAAATTTTCAAAAGTAACATTCAATAACATCCAGCAATGAGGACCACAATTAAATGAATAAGGAAGGACAGTAATCTAATAAAGGGATAGATAATGAACAGTGACGAAAGACCTTCTATCGGCAATCAAGAACCCGAAAATGAAAATGCAATAAAGAGTAGTTCTAGTAGCAGAGCTCACCTGCTCATTGATTTTCAGCCACTGTGTACATCACCAAACATGGTTGTGACTATCGGTACGCAGAGGGTATAAAGTAAAATAACCATGAAGGCGTTTTTGAAAGAGTTGATTTCAAGTCCATAAGCAACCATAGAACATTTACATGACACACCCTCTAAGCGTCAACAGTACTATTATAGAGAAATGTTCCTACAAAACTTGGATGGCATATATCGACTAGAAGAATAATTGCTCTTGGAGCAATTAAATGAATTTTTTATTGATTTATAAGTAGTGGGTTTCATAGAAATGTTGGGCTGATGATCAAAAATAAATAATAATACTCAAATTTATAATTAACAGCAAATAGAGGGGGAGAACTACCCTTGAGAAAGAGAAACCAGGAAAATAATAGAAAAATAATAAAAATAATTACCTAACAAAATAGAAAAAGTAAATAATAAAAAAGCTAGCACAGGAAATCAGGATAAAGACATTAAACCTAAAATAACCATAAGAATTACGAAAAATCGATAAAAATACGAAAAATTACCTAAAAATCGACTAAAGAAAGGAAATTAAGAATAAAAAATAAATTAATAATAAAACCACCGAAAAACAATAGAAAATAAAGGAAAAGAGTAAAAAACAGAAAAAAACCAATAAAATTAAAATATTGCAACCGCGCTGAATTCTGATTGGTCGGAATTCAGTATATAAGAAAAGTTGAACAGTTAGTTTACAGTTTTAAAATTTATTCGATAGGTAAGTTTATACATTATCATTTACAGTTTTAAAACTTTATTCGATAGATGAGGATCATCAGCCAAACCAATCATTCTAATATCAAGCAAACGAATCGAAGAGAATGTAAGGAATTATTTTTAGATTTTAATGCACTATTATGTAAATAATTTTTTGAATGTCATATTTAATATTATACGTTTCTAAACTTTAATCAGAGTAACAATATGGTTCCCTGTTTTTTCGACAACGATTAAATATGCTTTTTAGGAAAATAAGTAGTTTTAGGAGTGATGCATGTATTCACGAAATTCGTTATGTGTGAAGAATTGAATTGGAAGATTGCAAGGAATGTGAAACGATTTATGTCAGAATTGAATTCAATGTTGAAAAAGTGTGAATATATAGAAATAAATTATTTCAAATCATGCAAAGTGTTGGCTAATTGATTTTAAATACGGAGATATTTTAATTTTCTTAAATTTCTATTATGATTTTGACTTTATTTATATGATATTTTGGGATTGATTAGCTGGGAGGACGTCCGGAATTTGTCGATGTTCACATTGACGAGGTACGAAGTGTCTTGCTGGATGATTGATCCTGGTAGAAGGATGTATGGTATTGTCGTTAAAATCACCACTTTATTCTCCAAACTATGTAGCGGGACTTTGTCCAATTATTATTGTAGTCTGAACGAAAATCAACTTGACAGTAGAATATCGAAGTATTTACTCCCAGACAGCTGAAGACAGTCTTCTTTCACCTTATGATCTTGGTTCAACTCTGAAATGAGAGATTTAGGTGTTAAATTCGTCCGAAGTAGGATTCTCTCCGACGGGTGTAGATGTCAACTAACTGAAATTTATTACTATAAGAGCGAAATGCACGGACGGCATGGGAAGCGATAGCTGGCTTATTTAACAAACCAAAATCTGACCAAGTGATTATCTGCAACGATTTTCGTTGACTTTCCCACCATAATCATTCTGAATGTTTCAATTCACTCAGGGTAAATAGATAAGCAGCAGTTTTTATCTCTAATTCGCGTGCTTCATCTCTGATAAGCTTCACTTATCCAAATTCTCGTCGGTAATTGACATTCGGTGGCATGAGTACTTATTAGATTTTTTGTTTTCGAGTTATCGAGAGTTGCAACTTTCCTGGATTGACAGCAAATCCACGCATATACTTTTAATAAATACCATAATTAACCTAACGGTTTTATAATTAAATAATTTTTCCATTTTGGAAATCAATCACTGACGAATAACTTTTATTCACGAATTTAAGACTGAATCATAGTGAGTTCTTGAGGGTAGGATGAACAGGCGAAAGGTGTCAGTTACACTTCTAACGAGCCTTGGGAATTAATGACTCGCAAGTGAATCATTGTGTAGATAAACCCATTACATTTTTATCATTTACCTTTTAAGCAATTGATTTTACGAGGCATGTAATCGACTTTCAGTGTTTTCGCGATCGGAGCCCTGCCACCCTTTTTGCTAAAATAGAGGCGAACAAACACCAATAATTTTGCGTGTGTTACGCATATGTTTGAACCATATGAGGTATGATGAATGTGGAGAATGAGTGTAGTAGCGAATTTACGAGGAAGGCAATGGAAAAGGACTTGATTCTTAATATAAGATATTGTGATTGAGGTAAACATATATTTTTTCAGTAAATTTAACTATAACAAATGACCAAACCAAGCCTTCCTCCAACCGGCCCGAGACCGTGTTTCTCATGTGCCAACAAAAATGCCCTTCTGCAGAAATCAGCCGAGTACATCGGGTCATTGAAACGAAAGATCGATACGCTGGAGGGAACATGGTTCACCCCTGCCAGTATGAAGGAGGCGCGCATGAAAATTCTCCGTCTTGAACATTGCCGCGACAGCTTGTTGCAAGAGAATCTGAGTCAGAGACTCACCTTCAAGGCACAATCGGCTACCCTCCATCGCATATACTCAGATGCTGAACTGAAGGCGAGAGTAGCAGAATACCCAATTACGGACAAGGGCAATCTTTTTCCCACACATCATGATTTAACTCTTCCCAGGCCTGATCAGTCTCTGTGTTGCGGTGCTCACGGCCCAACTCCGGCCTCTCCAACTCTCACCGACATCGTCGCGGCCTCTACGTCAACCACTGCACCGCCAGTCACTACTTCATCGAATCCATCAACGTCGCAGCAGTCGTTTTGCCTGGAAAACAAAAGCGGAAGAAACGGCTAACCCGGGCCGAGAAAACGAAGAAACGTCGAGAGGAGATGGCAGCCCTCGAGGCGACATTATTTGCAGCCACTCAGGCGAAGGAAATACCATCGACTAAGATCGTCGCTCCTGTCAAAGTCGCGCCTGTCTCCACCTCTCAGCCACCTTTCAACCCTGCTTTGGAGTGCGACATCGATGCGATGTTAGCGGAGGGGGAAATGACTTAGAAAGCGACTAACCTCGAGTGTTGTATCGTCGCAATCCTCTCCAAGAATGCCACGCCCAACATCATGGCAGACAATATTTAATTTTCGTGATTTGATACGACTCCCTTACGGATTTTGTGTTCGTTTAATTGTTAATTCAAGTTTTGTTTGGAAATTATATTTTTACTTTGTTTTTACCAATTGTTGGAATGTTGAGTTTGTCACTATGGGTAAGGCGATGTAACGGCATAGGCAGATTGAAAGACCTCACTTGGACCAGGGGCAGATTATTTGGTGATGTAAGTCCCGAACCGCGAATGCTGTGAGGAGTAGTTTTGGTAACGGAGCTCACCTGCTCACAGGTTACGACCTTGGTGTACAGCACCAACATGACTCGTAGTCATGGGTACACAGGAGGGAATATATTTTCAACCAATCATTTGGGCATCTGGGACAAATGAATCACCACGATAACCCCTAGTTGCATCAATCAATAAATGCCCTCCCAAGGTGCCAAACAGAAAGATGATTATAAGTAAACAAATGAATGATGTGCATATTATGGGATCGAATGCGAATGGGATGGCTTGTGGTTCCTCACCAAAAGCTGCTACGAGATTGGAACTAATAGTTGTAGGAATAGTAATCTGTGGCTCAATGGCTCTGTGGCAACGATGTTTACATGTCAATTGATCTATTAAACCCCTCTACATAACCATAATAGATGCAAACGAATATGAACGCAGTGAGGTAAAAGGAATAATAGTTATTGTGTTGGTTAGGAATGATAATTTTCCGTATGTAATATTTTAATTTCAAAAGATACCCTAAGCACCAACAACCTCACAAAATCTCATTTTTTTATATTTTTTTCCTAATGAAAATACAACAAAGGCGTGATCAGCAAAAATGTAGGTGTTGAGAAACTCCATATTTTTGAACAAAAGCATTGACAAATATCACAATGAATTTTTTATTGAAAGGGTTAATCTTGAAAAAACTTTTTAAATGGTCTGAAAATTATAACAAATTTTATAACTTCAACAATAAGGTTACGCAAGGAGCTCATTAACTGAAAATAAGTTAGAAAGTTAGAAAGTTTTATTTCTTGTTTTTGAGTTTAACTTGGTGTAATTTTGAATGGTTTCTCGAATATAAATAAATTAATTAAATAGATAATTAAATAGAATATTAAATGAATGTATATTATGGGTTGATGTGTTACACAAATTACTTATGCTTACATTACCTCTACCAGAAAATACAATATATAACTTGGGTGACCTCAGTTGAAAACATACAATCACATTTATAACATTTGTAAATTGGTATTTGAATCAAAAATCTTTTAATCAACATCATCTTAATTTTTTTAAATAAGTGACTGAACTGAAAAATCATAACTTCAACCGTTCTAAACTCTTAATATATAATATGTAAATTTATATTGCCTAATTTCCTTATAATATTTAGAAAAATAAAATTGTTCAAAACTATAATTAAATACTTTTAATATTCATTTTCTAATAGAATGTGTTTCAATTTCAAACTTCTAAAAAATGATAGAGCGTAAATTTGTTAGTTGTTTTAAAATGTCAATTATAAACTATTTAAATAATTTATTTTTAAAACTTAATTTTCATTGGGATAATCATTTAATAATGAATCATTTAATCATTTCATAATAAGGTTTTAGAACAAAACTCTTATTCACAGATGCTCAATCCAAAATTTTGTTAATAAATATCGATTAGTAAAGATAATGCGTCTTCGAGTTAGAAGGCGAAAAATTTTTCACACAATTTGCAAAATGTTGATATGTATAATCATATTAATAACATTATACCTATTAATCAAATCTAAATCAACTACGCAAGAGATTAAAAAGTCAACGACATTTGATTTAAAAGTATTTGTGATTGAAGACGAAAATGATGTGATATCTATTTGGCAAAATTATACCAACCAAGTTGGTTCTCCATCATCTGGAACATTAATTAGTATCAGTTCTCATTTTCATAATGGATTACGTCAGTCAAAAGACATACTTCACGGAGACTATGTCAGTTTTAATGATTTATTAAATTCTGTGAAAGAAATTGATTTTCAAACTATATCATTAGCATTAACTGGATTTTTCAAAAAAATTATCTGGATTTATCCTATGTGGATTCACGAGAAATACATCTATAAGGCAAATGAACAATATGTAGGAGTTAACAATAATAATTTATGTCTTTGTAGTTTCACCGGTAACATAACACATACTAACGAAACTAATTGTGAAAATATTTTCCCAAATTTTCTTGTAAGTCCCTTTTAATAATTATATTATTGATTTTTATAATTTTCTTATACCTGTTTAATTATTATGATTAATTTAAAATATTAAAAATAACAATAAATATTATTCATGACTTTTTATATTAATATTTTGTTATTTATTATTGTTTATTTTTATTTAGTTTTTATTATTATTATTTTAATTATTATTAATTATTATATATTATTATTTATTTATATTTATTTATTTACTTTACTTTTAATTATTATTATTAATATATTTTTATTTTTATTTATTAATATTTATTTTACATTTTTTTATTTTTTATTTATTTTATTTTTTATTATTATTAATTATATATATATATATATATATTTTATTATTTTTATTAATATTTATATTCACATTAATATTTATATTTTATATAAACATTTTTAAAAATATTTAAATGGCGAATGTAAATAGTTATTAAAAATATTTTATAAATATTTTTAAATATAATTTATGAGCTAATTATAAAAACTTTAAAAATTTTTCTTATCGAGTCGTTTTGAATTTAAATATATTATTCGCAGCAAAAGGCTTAAATTTATTAATATTTTTAAATATTTATTATTAATTAATTATATATTTTATTATTATTAATTATATTTTACAATTTGTTAAGAATTAAGCATTTTTTCATAGGAAAAGGAGACTCCACTAAAGACCGCGACTAACATGTATTTTTATTATATATTTAAAAAAATATATTTTTGCTCGTCAAATGAAAAAAACTCAACGGAGAAAATTTTTTTGAGAATCTTAAAATCGATATTATTATTCATTTTGATGTTTTAATTGAAAATTAAAAAATTATTTTATAAATATTTTTATATTATTATTATTTTATTATTATTATTATTATTATTATTATTATTATTATTATTATTATTATTATTATTATTATTATTATTATTATTATTATTATTATTATTATTATTATTATTTATTATTTATTATTATTATTTATTATTATTATTTATTATTATTATTATTATTATTATTATTATTATTATTATTATTATTATTATTATTATTATTATTATTATTATTATTTATTATTTATTATTTATTATTATTATTTATTATTATTATTATTGTTATTATTATTATTATTATTATTATTATTATTATTATTATTATTATTATTATTATTATTATTATTTATTATTTATTATTATTATTTATTATTATTATTATTATTATTATTTATTATTTATTATTTATTATTTATTATTTATTATTATTATTTATTATTATTATTTATTATTATTATTATTATTATTATTATTATTATTATTATTATTATTATTATTATTATTATTATTATTATTATTTATTATTTATTATTTATTATTATTATTTATTATTATTATTATTGTTATTATTATTATTATTATTATTATTATTATTATTATTATTATTATTATTATTATTATTATTATTATTATTATCATTATTATTATTATTATTATTATTATTATTATTATTATTATTATTATTATTATTATTATTATTATATATTTATGCGGTCATCGGGGGAATTAATTAAACAAATAATAATAGTTGATTTCAAGGGAAATGTGAGCCCAGTCATCATTCATTACATAGTAGAATTTCTCTATTCGATCTCTGATTCATTTCCAGCTGTTTTCTCATGATCTCTACAGAATTGCTTCGGGTAGAATTGAAATCAAACTAAATCAATATAAATTGATCTCTTATTTAAACAAACTAATTATCTAATTCATTAATTTTTTAAAATTAATTTCGCTAAAAATTTTACAAAATTTTGCTTTTTATATTCGAACTTTAAAAATTATAAAAGTCTTAAAATTTTTAAAACTTTTAAAACTCACAAAAGCTGAAACCAAACAAGATTCTAATAAATTTTCCACAAAATTGTGTTTACTAATATTAATCAATTGCTTCAGTCGACAGTGATCAGGAACTTGAAAACGGAGATGACGGACAGTCATTCCAATGTATGTGGCATTGCACCCATGACATATATATTCAAAACCAAGATCTGAACACAATCTAATCAAGAACCGAAATAGACCAACTTCACAATTTATATCCAATCCAATCATTGATAGTTTTTCTTTCATTAATTTTCTACATCTCTTCATCAATTCCAAAGTGCTTCTATTGAGAATCGGAAAAAACAAAGAGTAACTTTCACATTTATTATAACAATCGCTAAATAATGAATTAATGAATTAGATAATGAATTAGATAATTAGTTTGTTTAAATAAAGATCAATTTATATTGATTTAGTTTGATTTCAATTCTACCCGAAGATGACAGTGATTCTGTCGAAATATATTGTAGTAAAATATATATATTGGATTTGGTGCTTTTCGTTAGATTTAAATCGATACCATTATTTAGTGATTGTTATAATTATTATTATTATTATTATTATTATTAAAAAATGTTTCAACTTGAAAACTATCACCAACTAATACACCAATAAAAATAACATCAATAAAAAATAAAAATGAACACNTATTATTATATATTTATGCGGTCATCGGGGGAATTAATTAAACAAATAATAATAGTTGATTTCAAGGGAAATGTGAGCCCAGTCATCATTCATTACATAGTAGAATTTCTCTATTCGATCTCTGATTCATTTCCAGCTGTTTTCTCATGATCTCTACAGAATTGCTTCAATTTAGATATGGGAATGGTTTTAATGCGCTTTCTCTCAACTGTTTCCTTTGGGTTTATTGTATCGAGGTCATCTTGGCAATGCTTGCGTTTTATTTATGCGGTCATCAGGGGAATTAATTAATTATTATGACGACTTTCTCTTTTCTATTTTACGAATCCTCTGGCTTTTATTACTTGTTTTAATTGGGTTGTGAACGATTTGATTTGTCCAATAAAACTGTTGGAATATCCAAATGAACGCCCATATGATTATGATAATCCAAACTGTAATATTATTGAGTTTTTAGTTTTTACCCATAATTTCACCTATCGGAATACTGATTATTGCCGACAATCTTGACAAATATTTACTCATTCATTTATGTCCCTCTTTAAAGATATTAAATGAATGAAATATGTAAGTAACCTACCTAATTTGTCAGGATTACCATAGTAACTACCATTCTGCTGAGACCAAAATAAAAATTAACCTACTTTTAGGTATGTTTTACCTATATCTGCGATTTCTGTAAAGCCACCGAAGAAGAATCCCAGCCAGTTATAACCTTTATTAGTTATTTAGTTAAAATCTTCCATCTTTTCA
The DNA here is from genome assembly GCA_959609185.1 of Schmidtea polychroa. Taxonomy (NCBI): domain Eukaryota; kingdom Metazoa; phylum Platyhelminthes; order Tricladida; family Dugesiidae; genus Schmidtea; species Schmidtea polychroa. The sequence continues at coordinate 292,423 of CAUHTR010000006.1, read as the reverse complement.
AAATTCATTTATTATTTCAAAATTTAAATTTTGATTCTTTTACGCAATTTACATCAACTGAAACATTTTATAAACTCAGAATTTCGTCACTTATTTTGCATGTGTTCTTTCTACTTTTTGACATTAATGCAATTATCGATCATAAATATTTTTAATTGATTTCAATATCCAAATTTTACTGAAATAGAGCATTCCTGGTTTTCAAATAATTAAATATTGATTAAATATAATGATAATATATAATAGTATTTTTAAATTAACTATGGATCCAGAATCTTTTGACTCGATGTTATCTAGCAGTGAAAGCATATTTATGTTTCTACGTGGAATGGCTGTGCTTAGTAATGAGGACAAAGTTTGCCCTGCGTGCATGAAAATGATGGCACTTCGGTTTAAAAAAAGGAAAGACGTAGATTATAGTTTTTTATGGCGGTGCAATAACTGCAAAAAGGATATTTCAGTCTTTTGACAAACATTAAATGGAGTGACGCAAAAGCTTTCATGTCAAACCATATTAAAATTGATTTATCAATAATTTGTAAAAAAGGCACATGAAGAGATTATACGAAATACGGGCATAAAATGTGGTAAAACAATTGTAAATTGGACGAAAGGGTAAAACTTGAAGGCCAGCGAAAACGAGTACAAATTTATGAAAGTTTACTCCATGGTCGACGATAATATCATCGTGGCCGTCTTTTACTTGGTGACCTCGACGTTGAAAATTCAACCGATGCATTCCTGAGATGCAGGAACTATGGTGATGGTGTTGATGATCCATGGATATTTGGGTTGGTTGAGGAGGATACGAATGAACTTCGTTTGTTTTATGTAGAAAACCGTAAAATGAAACTTTAATGCCAATTATTAAGGCAAATGTGGAAGAGGGGACGACAATTGTTTTGGATGCCGCGAGAAGGGTATTTACACGAGGTCGTTATACATGAGGAAAACTTCGTTGAGCCATTTACTGGTGCAAATACACAACGGATTGAATGTGAATGGGGGGGGGGCATGCCAAACTCTTAATTTTAAAACTTCGACTAGGTACAACATTAGAGCTTCTTCAATCTCATTTGGATGAATATTGCTTCCGTAATTTACACGGAAAGGACGTGTTTATTGCTTGGATACGAATATCGAATAATAATGAAAATTTATTGGTTTTTTAACTATTATAAATAAATATTATTATATATTATCATTATATTTAATCAATATTTAATCAATATTTAATCAATATTTAATCAATATTTAATCAATATTTAATCAATATTTAATCAATATTTAATTATGGTGGTTCGAAAACCAGGAATGCCCTGAAATAGTTATTTTAATTAATTGATCATAATATGAACTTTTACTCAGTTCTGATTTGAAATAAGTTTCGGAGATCCTTACAATGGTTATTTCAATTAAAATAAATAATTGTTTAATATTCTGTCCGAATAATTTGCATATATTTCCTCATATAATTAGAATTCCATTTAGTATTGATACAAATTTGTTGATTTGATATCTATATTATCCATGTAGAATGTATTTATCACTCCCTCTCAATTGCCTTCACTTTGTGCATATTGATTGATTATTGGGAATTATTGACATTTTTCTGTTATATCGATTTTTTCTGAATTTCATTTTCATTATGCAATTCACATTTTAGTTTTTTACAATATTGTTTATTGGGATTTTGTAATTTATATATTTGAAACTGACTCTCGTTGACTTTATGCCTATCTTTGTTTTTATAATGTTTGAATTACTCCTGTGGCGGAACTTCAAAATTTGGGCGCCCCACGCAATGTAAAATATTTCCACTTAAATGTTTCGGTTAAAGTTTAATACAGAGTTATTCACAGCAGCCGCTATTCAATGATAGTTTTATGTTTGCAGGCAAATATAACTGCGGGAAAAAAGTTTCAGAAAATAATTTTGGGCCCCCGCAACGCAGGGTCCTGCGTCCACTAGTTACGCCACTGAATTACTCTATGAAATATATTACACACCGAGGAAGAAAATTTGTGCAGAAATCGATTGTGATTATACGTAAACATTTGTTGACTTAATAAGTTCTCAATTGATTACATTATTGAGAAGTTTTCATTAAAAATACCTAAATTTAAATTTATTAATCTATTTTTAATTTCATTAAAATTATTTCTTTTTTTCAGCTTTGATCTGTTTATTTTTCTTTCAGAATTTCATTTATCTTCATTTAGATTTCGGATTTAAATGAATGTTTTGACTCTGTATTTTTGTGTTAAATATGAATTAACATTGATCTATAGTCGAAATTTAAATGAAAATAAATAAATTTATTAATTGATTTATTAATATTATTTAGAAATATTACTAAAAAGTAATAAATAAACTAATATTTATCAAATATTTAATGATATTTTCCATTCTGTACGAATAAATCTCCGACTTGATTCTGTCATTAATGACGTCGTACTTTTCCTATTATGTTATTACCCTTTCTATTTTATGAGTTACATCTGGATTCTGGTTACCAAGACTGGCTTTGGTAAATGTGCTGTATTCATAGCCACTTATAAGGAATTATCCTTTCTTTGGAGGTCATTCTTCACTTTCTAGTATCGCAATCAGTGAAAAAATAATTGAATGTTGCCTGAATAATTTCCTAATGTTTTCTATATAAACCGATTCAAGGTGAATTCTTCCAGATAGTTTTTATTTGTCCTAGTTGTTCATTATATAATATTTTCATCCACTTATTCTATTTCCTATTTTCTTAAATTAATAAATAACAAAAAATAATAAGCAGAGCAATCATTGTCTACAAAATGAAAACGAAGTAGATACCTTCAGTAATCCGTATTAGTTATATGTCTTTTTATATATTATTTCTCAACTTCTATTACAAATTGTTTCCATTTGTCCATTTTATTTGTATCTCGCAAACTTCCAGACCCAAACTAATATAATTTCACTTTCGAAAAATGCAAATGCGACTTGCTTCTTTCGACAAAGAAAAAGTTGAATTTTAGCAATCTTGACAATCTTTTGTTGATTGGCTTATTCCTGACTTATGAACATATATCTAATAGCTACTTTATAGATATTGCTTTTATTGAAAGGTACCTTTTCAAACATTGAATCATTGTTCAGAATATCAGTTATGTAAAATTGAAGCAAATCGGCCGAAAGATTCCTTTAACAAACAAGTATGACAGAATTCCATGAAGTATATGATCAAGAAAGAGGAACTAGGATAACTTCATAAATCATTGCTAATTATTTTTGGAATATCTTTAATATAAATCAGATGCATAATTTTACTAAGAAATTTGTTAACATTAATGTAAATTATTCTTCGAACTGTTGAGTATATGGAAAATTTGGTAGAATTAGACCTTTCAATAAACACATCGCGTCATTTAGATAATAAAAAAATATCCTAAATTTGTTTCTTACAATGGACAAGTGACAAAAAATAAGATGATCCGACCACAATCCCGCCGAAGTTTGAGACATTACATCGAATTCACCCACATTTCATTTATTTCGCTATCATTTACTCCTAAATTTGAGTAAGAAAAAGATTAAATTATTACAATTTTTTTAATTATTTAATTCTAACTTTTAATAATTTGCTTATTGCTCACACCTTTGAATTTTCATTAATATTCGCTTTTTTCACTTTGAATATTATTATTATTATTATTATTATTATTATTATTATTATTATTATTATTATTATTATTATTATTATTATTATTATTATTATTATTATTATTGTTATTATTATTATTATTATTATTATTATTATTATTATTATTATTATTATTATTATTATTATTATTATTATTTTTATTATTATTAGTATTATTATTATTATTATTATTATTATTATTATTATTATTATTATTATTATTATTATTATTAGTATTATTATTATTATTATTATTATAAAAATTATTTTTATTATAAAGTATAATTTAAATAAATATGTCTGTATTTTCCGTATTAATTATTAATTGAAAATTTTCAGCTTAAAATAGATCCGGTTCGCTCATATAAGAAATTTAACTGATCATTCCAATTGAATTTTTCCATTTTGTTGACTTAATATGCTTCCACGAAATAAAATTTAAACAAATAAAATATTTACTTTAAAAATCAATTCGAATATTGATTTTTAATATTTCCAATTGAAATACATTTTATATTGGTAATCCGAAATTTCCTGGCTACGAAATTTTAAAAAACTTAATTTCTTTAATTATATTTTCATAAATTATTCCGCTATCGATGATTTGTCCTAATGTTTTTATAAATGTAAAATCAGAGTAAAAGAATAAGAGAAACAAACGGATAGAACATATTCAGTCGGCATGATCAATTCAATTTCGTATTGGAATAGGCAGGACCTATTTTGTGTCCATAATTATCAAATTATAAATTAATTGTCTTTTTATAAATAATGCCGCTACCGACAATTATTAAATAAAACATTTATTATTATCATTGTAACACAACAACTTATAATGCCATGTATAATTAGTACGAAACGCATAATTACAAACAAGCATATTAATAGATGTATTAAGCCGAGACTGGTAAATATCTAACTTGTTTATTTATCGTGTATTAATCTTGTTTATTTATAGCATAACATAATTCAATTAACTTCAACATATTAACATTGTAAAACATTTGTTGATGCATTTCATGACCACGTCATTAGTACCTTGTTTACACTGGATAATTCCTCAGAATGGCTGTGTTTAGATAAAATATTAATCCTGTATCACTCGTCCTCTGCCCCTTTCTGCACTTGCTTGCTCTTAATATTTTTAGGCCAGTAGAAACAATAATTTTTCTTTATCTTTCACGAGAGTAATATATTTTATCGCAACTTGATTATTATTATTATTATTATTATTATTATTATTATTATTATTATTATTATTATTATTATTATTATTATTATTATTATTATTATTATTATTATTATTATTATTATTATTACTATTATTTATTATTATTTAATACCGTGGAACAATCCTATCTGGACGTGTAAATATCCCAATACCTTAGGGTTTATAAATCTTATGTTCATAATTTTTATCTTTATTAACTGCTTCAGTCTTTTATAATTGCACTTTTAACATTTCGCATTGTATTTTCAATAATCGATTTTTTTATAATTTACAACATTTTCAATTTCTGTTCCTATGAGTTAAGGGCTATTTACCTTTTTATTTTCAGTTCCCTTTATCATCTCGGTTTCGAGCTATTTCACGCTAGACATTATAATATGAGATTATTGTTTGATAGTGCTGACATATTATTGATTATTTTCAAAGCTTTTCAAAATTCTAAATATATTATTATCAACATTCAAACCAAGCGAATTTTCTTATGCGAATAATATATTAATCAATTAAACATCAAACGAGTCATTCTACAAACATTCTATTATTTTAAATTACATATGTATATTATAATAACTATGATTAACATTCTAATCAATAACTCCGAAAATTTATTAATTATAAAATTGCGGTGTTGATATCTGAATCCCATCTGAAAGTGATAATGATTTGGCTGCGATACTAGGTTGGATGAAAAGTTTCTTCTGAATTGTTACTGCAAATTTTATTGATGAGCTTCATCTCTTCTTATATTCTTCTTTCTCTTTATTTCAAACGTGCCTATTTTCTCTCTGATTATTAAAACAAGTGGTTTGTTTTCAATATATCTTCTAGTATATTATAATATTATATATAATATTATAAATATATATATATATATATATATATATATATATATATATATATATATATATATATATATATATATATATATATATATATATATATATATATATATATATATATATATATATATATATATATATATATATATATATATATGCAAATATCTTTCAAGTGGAGGCTCTACATATATTATAATTAAATTTACTTTTCAAGGGTTAATATATTATACACTATTATTGTTTCCAAATTAATTAATATATAATTTATTAAATTATTTAATTAAATAAAATGCTTAATTTAATTTGATCCCTATATTGATTATTGTTAATAATAGTATCGTATTTAGTAGATTACGACAGTCTATAATAAAAGAGTGCCTTTGGAATTGGACTTTCATAGAAATTTGATACGGAATTGATTTTGACGTTGCACATTATTCTGTGAACTTTCCATTTGTATTTCCTATTTAAATATTATAATAAAACAATAAGTAATTAGTTAAAGGAATTTATTAATAAACCGACACCATTCACTGCTTAAAGAAGAATGATCTATAAATTAAAAATAAATCAAATTGTTTTTTCTCATTATGAGTCGAATAAATAAATGTGCTGGGTGCACGTGCAGATTAAATTTCTAAATAAATCAAGATTTATGTCATTATTTGTTCATCAGTTCAATCATTGATCAATTTGTACAAAGTTTTAAAAGTTGTGATGTTTTTCATTTGGTTTTAATGGCCACTAAGTTAGATTTTATAAGTGTCATGTAGCTTGTTAATATGAATAAAACTAATAAAGTAGAAAAGAATTCTTAAGACTTTATGAGAATTAGAAGAGACCATGTTGAGTTCCTCATAAAATAGAAGAAATGAGTTTTATATACACGAGACTCAAGAAATTAGGTCTCAGCTGATAATCCGTCAGATTTTAGCTCGGCGTCTTTCAACAGTTCTAGCTCTAGAAGCTTAGAATTTTATTTCACATCTTTTTTACAATTTCATTAAATAATATTTAGTCAATTTCATGAACATTTCACGTGACATCACATTTAGAAATTCTTTTTCCACTGTTCTCCTAAAGAGAAATTTTGTCAGTTGCGAATCTTTTAGCAGTAATTTGCCTTGTACATTTCCAGTAGTCTTAAACACAAAATATTTGAGGTGTTATACAATATTTGAAAATCCGTTTGCAATAACTCTATTTTGAAAGGTGACAAACGCTTCCTGTGAGAAAGTTCACCAGGGAAACCTTAACTGTCATGACAGAATCTCTTTTATATATATATATATATATATTAGAAAGCTTGGCTATGAATCAGTAAATATATCAAAACATCGATATATTTATTGATTCATAGCCAAGATTTTAAAAAATACAATATCAATGGAAAAGAAATCAGCATTGGAATTACGTTCTGATGGTTGTTTACGAATTTAACATGTCTAATTATATAACAAACTGTACAATTCATTAGAAAGTTATTATACATGTCATTATGCGATATTATAAAAATAGTGGTTGTTATATAACTTTTTATTAATTTTTTTTAAATAAAATGTACATTATTTTTAATTAATTTTTGCATAATTGTATTGAACCTCAAGGAAAAATATATATAGAAGTAAAAATAATACCGAATTTAAGATTCTCAAAAATTGTTTTTCCGTTGAGTTTAGTTTCATTTGAGAAGCAAAAATATTTTTTTAATATATAATAAAAATACATGTTTGTCGTGGTCTTTATGTCAAAAATGCTTAATCCTTAACAAGTTTTTTCGACAAGTAACAATTAAATGTTCTTTGAGACGTATTTACAGTTTCGTTGATTGGTCTACGGATATTATTTGAGTATTATAGAATAACAAGATAAAATATTTTTATAAAACCTTTACGTTTCAGGAATCAGTTGAAGTGAATGATTGCCAATTTTTTAACGATCATTGGACATTTTTATCAATGCAAGAGATTTATGCCGTTGTTAGCCTTAATCAAATAACTCTACCGACCCCTGTCATGATTAATATCAACTTGGATTTTTTTACAATAGGTCATTCAAAGGATTTCACTGTTATAAGCCCCATCGTCGATTCCATTCAGTCTCTCATTAATTCTTTGTTCTGCGTACAAAATTTATCCGACGAAATAATTGTTGATTCTTGGTTTAACAAATTGACTAAGAATGTCCAAGTAAAGGAAACCGATATACATATTCAACTCCCAGAAATACCAACCATGCTTTATTGTAACTCAGAAGTAAGTCATTTGCTTATTTCCCTATGTATATTTCTCATGTAATTAATAACTTATTGGATTTGTTGTGAGTAACATAAAAATCACATTGAGGAGACTGATCATTTTCTAAATCCAATATGAATGAAAGAACCTATGACCAAGTCAGTCTCATTAATATAATGTAATGTAAGGGAAATTACTTAAAAATTTAAAGTTGATTAAAAAATTACCTAAATAAAGATGAATACAATTTTTTCCAAAATGCGGTTAAAAATAGATATATAATGTGGGATTAATGTTGTTCACGAATCTCAGGAAAAATAATAGTGCGTCAATGACACTAACGTAAAACTTAATAGTTTTGAATTTCCACAGTGCGATATCAATTGAAATACTCTTCTCTCTCCCGCTATCTCTCAATTGTCAAACTTATTACAATGTCTTCTTCTAGCCTCGTATCTGCTCAAAGAACCCTTTATTTTCACTTCAAATAAAGATACCAATATATAACTCAAATCAAATTCTTTTTACTTTCCCTCAATATTTAAACAAATTCTATTTTTAAACGTGATGATTTCTTGGTAACAACATTAATTTATTGTTAAACAAGTAAATGATAATTTTCAATTATAAAAATAATTGATATGGATTATTTTTATAATTGAAAATCGTTTTATTTTATTCAAAATATACTTTACAGCAAAAGGCTTATATTATCATTTAATTGTTTAAAATTCTATTTTTCTAATATATCTACCAAAACTAATAATATTTTTAAGACAAACAATTTTTTTAATAAAATCAAAATGCAAGCCTTAACAGTTATCCTTCTAAATTTGCTTAATTGGCAGATATTCCTAAAATGCTGACTCAGGGTATTACGATAGGTATAGAGCCGATAAATAGATAGATAAATAAATAGATATGCAGTGTTATCTTTCTTTTCCTCTTTGATATGTATTTAAAATATAACAATTTGAAAAAATTAAAATATTAAAAATTTGGATTTTGCTAAATTTTAATTATTCGACAATAAGTCTGGGTCTGGCGGTTTTAGAAGCATTACAAGTGAAGAACATGAAAAGGAAAAAAGACTCAATTAGATAGGGAGAGAGGAAGATATATTAAATCTCATTTTTTATAGAAAGCACGACCTATTTTAGATCGAGAATTATCTATTAAGAAAACACTGCGAAATGGCTTACCGATTTATTTGAATAATGTTTTTATAAATTTCTCCAGTCATATCTTGACTTCTGTCTCCCAAATATATTTTTTCATTTAAGCCATCATTCGTGAAGGAAAAGGTGCTTCAGTTAGTACAACAAATGAAATTACTGAATGTCGAGCATTTGAAAGAATTGTCAGATGTAGGAATTTGTGTTCGTAATAGTTTCGATCGGAATAAAATGAAAAAAATCCCGAAATTCCATATTTGTTCCGGTGACAAAACACTAAACAATATCAACCACTGCAACCTCTCAAATGATTCTTGCTACGATGCAGAGTTTCATTTACAGATGGAGAAGCTATTCAAAATATTCAAAGATAACATCAAACAGCCGACTATTATTTCTATAATAAGGTGAGGTTTTCATTTCATTAGAATAATATTACAAAATACAATAACAATAATTGATGATTTACCTAATTTCTTTTCCTTAACAATCATTTCTTTCAAAGTTATCCATTTTTTACTAATTACTTTTCACTTGGATTTTTTTCTATTCAATAATTTGCATATAAAATATAGAATTTAAATTAAAAATATTGAATATTGCATAAATAATAAAAGTAAAGATTTATTAAATAATATTCAATTTAAATAAATAATAAAATTAATCGATAATTAGTCAATTAGATTTATTGAATAATGGAATCATGTTATCAATCCAAATACAAAATTCTCCATCGCTTTGTATGTTCAAAAAAATTCCCTAACTGCTTTATTATCTTCCCTTTAATCCTATCATATTAATATTAAAATTAATCTATAATCTTACAAATATTAATATGAAAATTATCGAAATATAATAACAATGAAATCAATACAATATATTGTATTGGGATCAAACTGATAGTGACTAGATTGTTGAATATACTAGATTTGAGGATAATAGGTGACTATTGTGGCAATATTTTAGGTTATTGTCAAGTAATAAACAATAATAACGTTTAAAAGAAATTTCTATCTCTATGGGCCGCATTTATGTCTTAGTTCAAAAGTAATCAATCAAATACGAAGACATTCAAACACATTAATTACACGGGTTTAAGTAACATAACATAGAGGTCTGGCAATCAAATATCTCAATGCAATTACAAGTGCACTTCATAGGGATTGTTTTAATATAAATATTTTATTAATCATTTTAAGCTCTCGTTTATCACGTTTAATTTAATCAACAAATTCTATAGTAAAATGTGAATTGTAAACCGATAATGAACCATGTGTTCTATGACACTTGAAAACCAAACTACTATTGACTAAGAAAATATTATCAATGTTGGAAATTTACACAATCAATCAATCGTAATTTTAGATAAATACTTTGAAAAATTTGAAAAATTAGGATTTTTAATAATGTTATTTTATGACCTCTCTTATCTCTGATATATGTTTTGAATTCTTCTTTAAGCCGGTTGTTATCAATAATATAAGAAACCAATTAAGATACTTTACACCTGTTATCAGCGACTCAGATAGAAAAGAAAATGATAAGGTATACTCAGGATCATAAATTCACATATAACAGGGACCAGTTTGGATTAAATGTATGCGTGAGACGGTTCGTATTCAATTTGGCTCTTTCTGAATTAAAATTAAAACAAATAACTTCGAAATAAAAATTGAATTAAATTTTTATTATAAAAAAATAACTTTTTTCCTTGTTTTGACTTATATAGGAAATAGTGAAATAGGAGTGGAAAAGTGATAGGGAAAAATGAGAAGGGGACAGAGGAAAATCAATAAAAGCAGACAATTTAATAAAAGGTCATTAACAAATACAAAAACAAAGTTAAAATTATTTTTTCTCCATTCGAGATATAGAAAAGAAATGTATTTTTTGACAATCCCGTCTCTCGGATTCGCATGCCTTATCTTGTCAGCTATCAGAGATTCCAGAGTGCCCAAAGGAACAGGTGAAAATAATGAATGCATTATCAATGAGTGCCATTAAATGGCAAAGTATAAAAGCTGGACACAAAACTAGGAGAGACGAGAAAGATTTGCTAGGAGTTTTTAAATATTTTATTGAGAATTAGGATTATTGAATTAATGAATCATAAGCGGTTGAGAAATTCAAATCAAGTCAAAGAGGCAATCAGATGGTTGTGTTCTCAGAGTATTGTCATTATTGTGCTATTTCTCCCGAAGGGGTTGTAATAAGCATTTGAAGCATTTGAGGTGTGTTGAAAATTGGTAGCGTTGAATTCGTTGTAATCAATTTTGATAATCAATAAAGTTTTACGTCATTAGAATTTGTCATTGTTATTATTAAATAACACGCTCGGAGTCAGACCAGTAATTGGTACTTTAATAATCACCGACCAACTACAACATATCCAATAAAGAGTTTATTAAAGATTGAAATTTGAAAATTTTTATTGAATTTTTATTGAATTTTTATCTATGAAATTTGAATCAGAACTTTGTTTGATAATATTGAAATTATATTATTTGAATATTTATTTGAATGATAAAAATTTGAATTGAAATAAATATTGATTGAAAATTTAATTATTATGAATTCAGAAATTAACAATTGCAATGAGCGATTGATATTTTATATACCTTTTTCCTGTCCGATTAAACCTTTTCCCTTATAATTACTCACAAAGAAATGAATAATTATAATTGAATATTTATAGGCATTTTAATTCCGATTATAAATACCTTTTTCCTATATATACCTTTTTCCTATATATATACCTTTTTCCTATATATACCTTTTTCCTATATATACCTTTTTCCTGTCCGATTAAACCTTTTCCCTTATAATTACTCACAAAGAAATGAATAATTATAATTGAATATTTATAGGCATTTTAATTCCGATTATAAATACCTTTTTCCTATATATACCTTTTTCCTATATATACCTTTTTCCTGTCCGATTAAACCTTTTCCCTTATAATTACTCACAAAGAAATGAATAATTATAATTGAATATTTATAGGCATTTTAATTCCGATTATAAATCCCTTTTCTCATTCGACACAAATGCTGAGGCCTCAAAATTAATCAATGTTCCAACGTGCCCTGTTATCCCTATATAATTATTTTTATATATCAAAAACAAAATCAAATTCTTTTATAAAATGTGTTAACAGGAGTTTAAATTATATATTTTCACCTGTTTGTTAAACATATTATAATTATTTTTCTCTATACATTGTATTATGTTAAAATGCTATTTCCGTTTGTTTAATATTATCCACATTCTAATTAACAACTTTTTCCTACATTAACCACTTTCACTTGTTCAATATTAAATTTTTAATTATTTTTCTGGTCATGGAATAATATAATAATTAATTAACAGATTTACATATAATAATAATAATAATAATAATAATAATAATAATAATAATAATAATAATAATAATAATAATAATAATAATAATAATAGTAATAATAATAATAAATAAATAATAATAATAATAAATAATAATAATAATAATAATAATAATAATAATAATAATAAATAATAATAATTAATAATAATAATAATAATAATAATAATAATAATAATAATAATTAATAATAATTATAATAATAATATTAATAAATAATAATAGTAAATAATAATAAATTATGATTACGCAATATGTTTATTAATAAGTCTTAAACTCCAGTTGGATTGTGTTCTGATCTCGTTTATCAATTTTTTATTTAATGGATGTAATGAAACATTCTAGCTCATAATAAGGACTGTATGAAAAAATAGGCACGTCTGTTTTTAGAATATTATTCAAAAATTTTAATAATTATTGTGAACGTGTAAAGTCATTGGATCCGAAAAATAATGTTTTTAATTATATTTTTTGATAAATACAATTTCAATGGAAAAGAAATCAGTGGTGAAATTTGAAAAAAAGACTTTCGAAAATTCTTGAATATCCAAAAAAATATATTTAATGATTGATAGTCAATTTTTTAATAATTAGTATATATATATATATATATATATATATATATATATATATATATATATATATATATGTGGTTTGTTATTTTTAAATATATATTAAATTCTTAAATTAAATTATTATAAAATTTTTACAAATCAAATATGATTTATTATTTAAATTATAATTTTTATAATTTAAAAATTATTTTTATTAAAAATAAATTTTTTTTTTGATCATAAAATCTATAATTTCTATAGTTATTCTATCCTACAAACTTTCTTATAATTAAATTGCTGTCGTAAAAAAACATCGATATATTTACTGATTGATTGCCAATTTTTTAATAAATAATAATAAATAATCTTTAAATCTATTAAATAATTTTAAAATTTCTTTATTTATATATATTTGTTTTACATTAAAAATAGTAATAAATAGTAATAAATAATCTTTAAATCTATTAAATAATTTTAAAATTTCTTTATTTATATATATTTGTTTTAGATTAAAAATGATTTATTATTTAAGTTATAATTTTTATAATTTAAAAAATGTTTTAATTAAAAATAAATAATAATTAATGGATTTGTTCATAAAATCAATAATTTCTATAGTAATTCTACCAATCAAGCTTTCTTATAAATAAATTGCTGCCATATAGATGGCCGGTTCAAACAAAAGCGGGGCTCGATACAAAATTTCCTAGCGGGGTCTTGAAAGAAATTTCCTACAATATAATCATAGTAACCATAGATATGAAATAAATAATACAAAGAGATGAGAAACAGCAGAATAAAAAAATCATATTTCTCTTTATCATAGAAAAATTGTCATGAGTAGAATCAAGAATCTTTGTTTCAGTCTTACTATATACATATTTTAATATTACAATAGAAAAACTTTTATTAATATAATTAATTGTATTTTTGGAATTATTATAACTTGCAAATCCACTAAATCACAGAATAAAATATCTGCAAACTTGTAAACATGGCGTATGAAAAATCATATTCGCCTCTGGAGACACCGTCATACACAGACACTGTTTACAAGTGCATCTGTAAACCTTTAGCATTTTTAACTTGTAATTGATTAAAATATTTTTTTATGGATGTCTAACAATAAAATAAGATAAACAATACAAGCTTTGTGATACCCAGTGCAAATCCCAATAGTAGACTAGTATGCAATAGAGATGAATCAGCAATATTATATACTTACCTGGTGCGAAGAGAAATCTTCGCGTCTCCTGCAAAGTACTGATAAGAGCTCGAAACTAGTCAACTATTTGGATTTGCACTGGGTATCACAAAGCTTGTACTGTTTATTTTATTTTAATGTTAGACATTCGTTAAAAAAAATATTTTACACCACTACGAGTTATTCAATATTGATAATATTATTATTATTATTTTTATAGGAACTTCCTTTGATTTTCACCTCTGATTTCTTTTCATTTTCAATTGACATAATATTTATAAAAAAATCGTCGATATCTTTACTGATTTTTAGTCAATTATTTAATAAATATAATGTCAATAACAATAATAATGATAATAAATAATAAAATCTTATAATAAAAAAATAATTATTATTAGGTCATCTCGCAATGGAATTGTGTCCCATTACAATCAGTATTACCTTGAGAACTCGCTATTGTCGAATTTGATAAAAATCTATCAACTGAGATTTTCAGATATTATTTACGCAGAAAATTTATTAGGCGGATCAAAAGGCTGGTCATTACGCAATAATGAGCAACTTGTGAATATTTCCACAGAAATTAGTCAGTATTAGGAATGTGAAGTTGTTGGTTGAGATCCGGTAGCACTTGTGAATAAGAATTAGCATTTCTGAAATTCTACATTTTATTGATTCAAATTGTTATGTTTGAGAAATATTGATTTATTTATATCGATTGATTGATTGATCGATCGGTCGATTGGAGTTTATCAGATTTGTATTTGACAGCATCAATATGTCAGAAATTGTGCTGCTCAATGTTATCCAATTAGCGAATGGAATCTGATTGCTATTGGTTGATCGCAATTATGGCGTTCGCGCTATTCGTGGAGTGTAAATAGATTTATTAATTTATATTTTTAGATTCCAATTATTTATTATATCGCAAATTTGATCTATCAACGGTGGTGTCGAAGGTGGTGTCAGAGGTCTGTTGGCGTTCTAACATTTTAAATTTCCAAATATTTAAAAAAATGAATATTCAAAATCGAGAAATTATCGAATAAAAATTTGATAAACGGGTCAAATGTCAAGGAGAAAATGGGGAAGATCATGGCGAGAACGGATTCATCAGAATATGTTCGGATAGGGTCAAATGCAAGAAAACGCACTAAAACAGAAATCGTTAATTTATTAATTAAAGAAAACCCGAGTTAAGTAAACATAATGTTGGCACACTACTCTATTGACTAAAGTTTTCATGAGTCATGTCTAAAGGTGAAGGTCGTCTACCATTGTGTCATTCTCTGATGTCAACTTGATCGTTCTCATATCATGGTGCACATGGCCTGCGTCATGTTGGTACTGCCTCATTATAGCGAAACAAGAAGAAGCAGTTGAGCGCCTACCTTAGAACTACTCCTTCGTCCCATTTCGACTTACTTCATATGACTGCCGATGAAAGGCCTTACGTCTTATCTTTTCACAATGTTCCCATACTGTTCCGTCGTAACGTACATCTAACTTGTCTCAAGATATCCAGGAAAAGACCATTAATTTAACTATCTCGTCACTGCTCGGTATTTTTACCCCTCTCTCGTGACTAAAATCAACGAAAACCCGATGAAACAGAACGATTGACTACTACTCCACCACAGTTTACATTAAAAGCAAATCAAACATAACAAAAGAAAAACAATCAGATAAGTTCAAACTATTAAGATTCTACGTGACACACTAAGGAATTAGTCAGGATTCGCATGCCGCTTCAACGAACAGAGCTTCAAGATCGAATAGCTCGGCTGCGTTTCTTCCCAAGTTCCACTAGTGGACGCTATCACACGAAAAGACGGTGTTGTACTGGAAGACTGCATGGTAACGGTATTGTTGGAAGATTGTGCACTAGTAAGGCGTCGTTTAGCCTGTCCTTCGAGTCGCACTTAATAATAATAATAATTGCGTGGTAGAGAGATTTTCGACGACATCCAACTAGTGCCCGTAATCACCACTTCAAGGGTGGAATATTAGAAAAATCAAGCCGGTTGTGAAGGAGAAGGAAAAGATTATCGGCCTCTGCAATTGGTATGTCCACTATTTTTCTGGTAATGGTAGCCTGTAGATAGACCTTGTGCAAGGCCTCCGACTGCTCTTCGATGAAGGAGCGTTGGGTCTCACTCTCCTCAATTAGACTGTCCCTGCAGTGCTTGCTACAGAATAACTTCTTCACCTCCTGCGTTTGGGGTGGGGAAAACCATGTTCCTTCGAGGTGGTCAATCTTATTCTTGAGAAACCCTATCTGTGTTCGGAGAGTTCGGATAATACTGTTCTTGTCGGCATAATAAAAATTAGGAAGGAGTGAGATTTTGGTTGGTGGATTGGACGTCATAGTTCTAAATTATTTATGATAATTATCATCCGTATTCATTGTCGAACGTCGGCACTTATATTAAAGACAAAGACAATATTCAAAGAAATGCATTAATTAAGCTGTCTAAAAAATCATTATCAATCAAAGAAAATAACTATCAACGATGAATTAGAATCAGAATCATTTTGATATAGAAGTTTCATTAATTTGAATTATGGATAAGTTATGACTAAAAATTGGCTTGCTATGTATTGTGTTAATCTAAATTAGGCGTATACCCGAGTAAGTTAATTTCAAAAAATTTTCCCATTAACGTCATCGATTTTCATATTCCGTAAATCAATTTTCCTACAATGTTAATTAGATGAATTTCCATGCAATTCTCACCTCCTACTATTTCTTTGTGGTTAATTCGCAATGTAACTAATTTATTACGAAAATGTGGTTTACTGTCAGTCACATCAATCTAAATCTGACACTTGCCCGAGCAAACTAAATCTCCAGATTTTTCTCTCATTTCTGCTGTTGATCATCATGCCCTACAGATCGAATTTTTAAGGTGTTATTTGGATAAATTATTCTGACATTTACCTAATATGTTCGTAGCTAAAAGTGCTTATAATTGCTACTGTAACGTTGCAAGACGATGACAGCTGGGGGATTACTTGTAGGAAATTGTTATATTAAAAAAAATCAAATTTTATTTTAAGTACCACTATTATTATCAGGCCACTCGGGCATAAGGGGAGATAGATTCTCAACCCTTGAAGGTTCTGAAACTGTTACTTTGATATCATTGGACGCTGTGTCATGGCTCAAGCGTTAAATGTGTTGCTTGTTTGATTTACATGAGTACAGAGCAAAACATTAAGAATTGATGGCCCTTTCATTGTTTGTTATTGACTGAGGGGGCTCAATCAATAGACTAGTAATTGTTTGCTTCGCCCATTGATTGAGTGTTTGATCTGGGGTGTTGATATATCTGAATATGAGTTATGATGGTTGGTAGTAGTGGTGTGTGAAGGTAGAATGGTATTGATGGTAGGTATAGATAGTATTGATGGCAGAGGTAGGTATTGATCGCAGTAGGTATAGTATAGGTAGATGGGTGAAGGCATAGATGGCCAAGGTAGGTATAGGTAGCAATAATAGGTTGTAGAAGGATAGCCACAGGTTGAAGTGGTCAGATAGAGACGGTGGTAGGTATAGAATGATGTTGATGGTAGGTATAGAATGGTGTTGATGGTAGGTATAGATTGGTGTTGATGGTTGGTATAGAATGGTGTTGATGAAGGTGGTAGTGATTGGTGAAGGTCCTATCCTACGTAATTAGATAAAATCGTGCATGTGTGCTTATCTCTAGTGCCAATACTTGATGTTAATTGCGAAGCTTACGTAATCAACACTACTAATATTTCTGATGATTAGTGTCACTCAAACATATCTATGAAAAACTGAAATCCTTATCGCATCTGGTGACTGTTGCTCGTGCGATATGAGTGAACTCTGGAAATCATTATCATCGTCTGAATTAGCCTAAGATGGATAGCATACCTCATTTTATTGTGTTCTCCCTTATTCGGACTAGAAGATATCATGCGATGGCATTCTTAGAAGATCTGATGTACTTTCTCTCTGTGCAAAATGGAAAATATTTGGAATATTACTGATGTACAATTATCTTCCGTAACCCAATAATAATACATTCCTGGTCCACTGAATAGTTTGTCTCTCAGAAATTTAAGTTTATCTCCGTGTGAATCGTTAGGCTGAGCTGAATAGTAAGATAAATCATGGAAGTCTATAATAGTTAGAAATTGACAGTGGAATAGTCATTTTGGTCTATTTTATATATAGTTTTCGGGTTGGTCGTCTTAACTAATCAAAATTGCCCTAGTGTGGTTTTATTTATTTATTTTTGTCTCTTTTTATCCTGGCTAATTATTATTGCTTAAATGTTTTACTTATTTTTTCCTTGTTTTTCTTTCTCTTTATGCATTAATTAATTTAGGTTATTTATTTTGCCTTTTTAGTTTCTCTTTCACTTATTTCCTGTTTTATTGTTAGTTATTAGTTTATTGTCCTTTCTACTTACTCAGATATTTTTTATTTCTTATTTCGATTGGTATTTTTACTTTATTTTATTTATTTATCTGTTTTATTTATCTGTCTCGTCTTATTTTATTTTACTGGCTATTCGACTGTCAGGTATAATTTTAATAGGAGAAAAATTAAAAAGCCCAACAATAAGGAAAAGTAAACAAAGTGAATTCTGGAAAACCATTACCATTACAACATGAATAATTGGAAAAGGATTGTCGCATGAGAAATGCACGGTGGGATGTATAATTATTTCTTTCGAAGGAGAAAAGATGAAAAAACTGCAAGGCAAAGCTTGTCAACTGAGACTATCTAGTTGAAATACAATTAATCAGTGCGATTAATTCAACTATATAAGGAATACAAAATTCAGAAACAATCGGCGGTTATATCCTGGTATATACAATTTTTGTTGATTAAAAGAATAATTCATGTCATTTTTTTCCGAGCATCGCAATTGTTGATTTTGGAGTTCGTTGCATAGCGGCGACTAATTTGTGTTTGCGCAAAAAGATCCGACTGGATTTGATGGATTTGATTACCAATGCCACATTTGCCGAAAACAAAAAGTATTCGGATTCGAACGTATGGCAATATTTAATAAAAATATATTACCAGGCACACGAATTATAAGTGATGGCTGGGCTGCTTATGTTGATATTGAGCGTTCTGTGGTATATAGTCATGATACAGTAATTCAATCACGAAACTTTGTTAATCTCGATGATCCTATGATCAGTGGCGGAACTTCAAAATTTTGGCCTCCCGCGCAATGTAAAATATTTCCACTTAAATTTTTCGGTTAAAGTTTAATACATAGTTATTCACAGCAGCGCTATTAATGATAGTTTTATGTTTGCAGGCAAATATAACTGCGGGAAAAAAGTTTCAGAAAATGATTGTAAATATTATTTTAGTAATAATTTTGGGCACCCTATAGCTGGTGGGCACCCACAACGCAGGGTCCTGCGTCCACTAGTTACGCCACTGCCTATGATACACACTCAACATATTGAAAATACATGGTTGAATGCGAAGAAAAAATTAAGGAAACAATTAGGATCAAGGAAAGAACATTTGGAACGCTATCTTAGTGAATTTCTATTTAGTTGTTAATTTGAAGTTCAAGATGTTTAATGGATTATTAGTTGTAATTAACCAATTTTATTTTAATTAAAAAACTAAATTTTATAATTGCTTTTTTTTAAATTGTATATACTAGGATAAAACCCAATCGAAATCTTCCTTCTGGTAGGAAAGAAGATTTCGACAATAGGATTAAAGGAAAATTTAAAGTCAGAAGATAAATTTATCGAAAAGGAAAATAAATATCAAATTGAGTCAAATGAGTAAAGAAACGAGGTTATTGTTGTTGCAGAATTGTGAAGCGCCAAATCGGTTATAGTGAGACTTATTGTATAGTCAGAATAGGCATTTTATTGCGATATTCAGAGTTTCGTAAATTGTAGATTATAGGATTTTGAATACAAACATATGTTGAGCGTTGTTTATCTAATTGTTGTTAAAGGAACACCGACGTTAATAATTATCTAATTAAAATCTGAGCAAGTTTCATTCTTTCGATTATTCAGTCATTTTGTTAGTTTTTCTACACTATCAAAACCATCTGAATCTTTTGTCATACTACCATTGAAATGACAAAAGATTATAAAAAATATTTAATGTTCCGGTTATCTTTAGGAGTCAGATAATGCAAATAGTGTTTATCGTTAGTCTAGTCAACAAACTTGACAAAAGAGTAAAGAAAAAAGGTGATTATTGTTGCAGAAACATAGCAGTTACAATGAGACTTATTGAATAGTCAGAATAAGCATTTTTTGCGATATTCGAAGTTTAGAAAAATGCACATTATACGAATTTGATTACAAATATACGTTGGCTATTGTTTGTCCAATTGTTTTTACAGAACACGTGGAGTAAGAAACACCGACGTTAATATTTATCTAATTATAAACTCAACAAAGGATATTTTCGTTTATCGGATCTGTTGCTTTTCATTCAGAAATGTCGTTGGAGCTGTGATTTTCTGATTGTTTGATTCAATGTTCACTGATATTTATCTTGAAACCCAAAAGGTATAAAAATCTGAAAATAAGACAGGTGGACATCCTGAAACGAATGCATGTTGCGTGAGCCAGAAATTGTCAGATGTCCAACAAAATGCGGAAGAATTGATAAATTTGAATATATAAATATATATACCACGCAAAATCTTTAGAATATATTACATAACATATTGTTCCCTACTTTAATAAGAATAACTGTTAAGTTTTTACCATTTATTTGGCGTTTGTTAATATAGTTTACTCATATTGCTTTACCAATATATCTTTTAGCATAATATTTATCATTGGCTTTACGAAGTACAGAAAAGATTTCATTCTCATCTTTTATCAGAATTATTTTTTTTATAACAGTTAAGTATCTACAATTACAGGCTTTCCATTGATATTATTATAAGAACTTTTATTTCTTTCAATTTCACCATTGATTATTTTTTCTATTGAATTTATTAAAAAGAGAGCTTGAATCAGTAATATATCGATGTTTGTTGATACTCACGAATTTTCGGCACTGCCTTTTTCAAGTGAATTTTCCATTGATAAGATTTCTCTTTATAAAACTGATGAATAGGATGACAATCTTAATTTCAAAATCACCCGGAAAGTATTTCATGCAACTAGGAGAATTTGAAAAACGGATAATTAATTTTTACTAATTTTAATCAAGATTATAATTGGATAAGGAATATATTAAAATAACAAAAAATAATTTTAGTCAAATATCAAACGTACCTAAATTAATATATATTTTCAAATTTCTGATATAACCAAAAGAACAGCACTGAATTTTATACTGAGACTGGCTTTCGTCAATGCCTCCTGCATGTGCTCGTGTACCTCCATGTGATAATTTTCTTGATCCAGGTACTGTGTTGCATTGGAAAAGAACAACAAATCCGTGGGTATTTTACTTTATCGCAAATACATCAGATAAAACGGTGTCTTGCCAGTTCCCTCATGTCCTTGTAGGATTAGTGCTCATCTGACCAGCTTTGATGTGTCCATTGAATGTTTGGTTAAATAAAAGGCTATTCTTAATTAACAAGTACAAGCGCAAAAGAGCAAATTATTTTTTATCTCGATGACCTTTTTGAGAAAAAAAGAAAGAAAAGTATTTTTAGACAATCCCAACTCTCGGATTCCCATATCTTATTTCATCAGCTGTCAGAGATTACAGAGTGCCCATTGGGACAGGTGAAAATAATGAATGCATTATCAACAAGTACCATTAGATGGCGAGATATAAAACTGGACACATACTAGGAGAGATGAGAAAAATTTGCTAGTGAGAAATTTGCAAAAAGAGAAAAATTTGGCTTGAGATTTAAATTTGCGAGGAGATTTAAAATAAATTATTTAGAATTTGGGAAAACTTTGAACGTGAGAGAAGACTAAAATTTGCGTATTGAATTAATAAATCAAAAGTAGTTGTGGAATTCAAATCAAATCAGAGGTAATCAGATCAATTTTGCGAATCGATCGTTACCGACATTGGTCAACTGGTTGTGTTCTCAGAGTATTGTCATTATTGTGCTATTTCTCCCGAAGGGTTGTAATAAGCATTTGAAGCATTTGAGGTGTGTTGAAAATTGGTAGCGTTGGATTAGTTGTAAATAATTGTGATAATCAATAAAGTTTTACGTCATTAGAATTTGTCATTGTCATTATTAAATAACACGCTCGGAGTCAGACCAGTAATTGGTACTTTAATAATCACCGACCAACTACAACATATCCAATAAAGAGTTTATTAAAGATTGAAATTTGAAAATTTTTATTGAATTTTTATTGAATTTTTATCTATGAAATTTGAATCAGAACTTTGTTTGATAATATTGAAATTATATTATTTGAATATTTATTTGAATGATAAAAATTTGAATTGAAATAAATATTGATTGAAAATTTAATTATTATGAATTCAGAAATTAACAATTGCAATGAGCGATTGATATTTTATATACCTTTTTCCTGTCCGATTAAACCTTTTCCCTTATAATTACTCACAAAGAAATGAATAATTATAATTGAATATTTATAGGCATTTTAATTCCGATTATAAATCCCTTTTCTCATTCGACACAAATGCTGAGGCCTCAAAATTAATCAATGTCCCAACGTGCCCTGTTATCCCTATATAATTATTTTTATATATCAAAAACAAAATCAAATTCTTTTATAAAATGTGTTAACAGGAGTTTAAATTATATATTTTCACCTGTTTGTTAAACATATTATAATTATTTTTCTCTATACATTGTATTATGTTAAAATGCTATTTCCGTTTGTTTAATATTATCCACATTCTAATTAACAACTTTTCCCTACATTAACCACTTTCACTTGTTCAATATTAAATTTTTAATTATTTTTCTTGTCATGGAATAATATAATAATTAATTAACAGATTTACATATAATAATAATAATAATAATAATAATAATAATAATAATAATAATAATAATAATAATAATAATAATAATAATAATAATAATAATAATAATAATAATAATAATAATAATAATAATAATAATAATAATAATAATAATAATAATAATAATAATAATAATAATAATAATAATAATAATAATAATAATAATAATAATATCAATAATAATAATAATAATAATAATAATAATAATAATAATAATAATAATAATAATAATAATAAAAGTAATAAAAATAATAATAAATAATAATCATAATAATAATAATAAAAATAATAAATAAAAATAATAAATAATAATAATAATAAATAATAAATAATACATAATAATAATAAATAATAAATATTATTATAAGAAAGCGCCACTAAAATATTCATTTTAAGATATATTTCGACAATTTTCCTGTAATCGTCAGGTAGGATGGAATAACTATAGAAATTATAAATTTCATGAACAAATTTATTAATTAATTCTTTTTAGTTAAAAAAAATTATAATTTAAATCGTGTCAAAAAGAAGCGTCATTGCTCCACTCTACTTGCCTTTTACTTATAATTTTGATAACGCTGACATTCGATTAAATTTTATTGCAATAATAATAGATCAGGGTTGAAAATAATAAAAGCTTTACCTGAAATTTATACTATTTCGATTGTTTTACTGATTTTATTTACAAAGGTTTTGTTAGTGTAGAAACCTTAGTTCAGAAAAAAACATCGATATCTTTTCTGATTCATTTTATCTTTGAAATATAATAATTATTATGTCTCTACTCGATCTATCTCCAATACAATAATAAAATATTTTGTCTAATTTACAAAATTTACAATTTTTCTACTAATTTACAATTTATTAAAGGTATATCTAATTGTTTACTATATACAGAATCATTAAAATTAAAATTGCTTGCTGTTAATTTAGAGCTCCAATCCCTACCTATAGTACCAGAGCTTCGTGGTTTGAGGTTTCATCTAAGGTTTGCCATCCGTTCTTTCAGTCGAAATAACTGCAAATCTTAGTTCTTTTCACCTGTTTCACCTTAAACAAAGCTGAAACCATTGATATGTGAAATAACCAAGTTTCTTAGAGTGCTGGAACTTCATATTTGGGCATTCTCGTTTGTGATGACCTTTCTTTAGATAGGCAATAGCATACAATATTCTTTTTTTATTGCATTCAGCCTCCATAAAATTGTCCTTCTATCTTATCGCCCATTTGATCAAACTGCCGTTTATCGTACTAAATGATATGATTGTGTAACATAATCATGTCGTTGCTGTTGTGGCTCATAAAAATCGTCGTTGTGTTGAAGTTGTAAAAGTATATTATTCCAAAGTGAAGTTAAAAAATTAATTATGTTAAATTTAATAGATTAGAGCAAAAAGAAAACCGAAATTGAACTAAAAAGAATGTGCGATCAAGCAGAGAAATAATGACAAAGAAAGATATGACAAAAACAGAACAATAAAAGGGTACAATCAGACACGAAATGGGAAAAATGCCCAAATCTGGAATTGGAATAAAGTGAAATGTTATCGAAATTGAAGCCTGAAAACGGGAGAGGTGTAGATTAGGAAATGGTGAAGAAGACAGCGAGCAAGAAATTATTAGAAAATCTTTAGAAAGGGTCAAAAACAGGCAATTATGGAAAAACACAAAGTATTAATTAATTAATTAATTGGCTAATAAAAAACCTGAACTAATGGGAAATCCGAGCCAATGGAGAACCCGAGCGATAAAGAAAACCCGATCGCAGCCATTTTGGAGAATAAACAAACTAGGAATTTAGAGGGCAATTATCTAAACAGTCAAATAAACAAGGGTTAACAAAAGAAAAGGAATTACCTAAAAAGGTCAACAAACGATAACTAAGGAAGTCGTTTGTTAGAGGAAACCAGTTAGGTCAAAAACGAAACAATTACAACGATTATTGGAGTATATAAAGAAACTTCAAATTCAGATAATCGGCAGTAGCCTTAGGTAGGGACAAAGAAACCGAGAATGGGAGTTTGTGGAAAATAAACAGAATTTGAAAATGATAATCATAAAAGGACCTGAAGGGTTTGAACGAAACTGAGTATCAAAGGAATTCGGATCCAAGAGTGGAAAAGTGAAACACTAAAAACTTAGTTTAAATCGCACAAAGTCGAGACATCCTAGAACGAAGCTTGATCCGGTAGTGTAACGACTGTTTCTGATTGAAAATTGTTATTTATCTCTGAGAGTTGTAAAGTTTTGATAATGAAATATACGTTGGGAATTTGTATTTATTGATTTTTGAACACGTGGAGTCAGAGTTACTAACGGTTGACATTTCATAGTTACAAAACCAAACAGTTGTATGCAGGTCTTCCATGAATTTCTCTTCTATTATTTTTTTTCCAAGTAATGTAACAATGAACATAGCCTTTAATTAAACCATCAAAACCAGAAGCCAATCGTGCTGATCTATGCATTTATAGCTAGTTGGAAAAATAATTGCTAACCATTTGTTGGCTCCTTGTGTCAATTTGCGATTAATATATAAAGGAGCAAAGTTTATTTCTTTTATTAATACTCCATTCTAATTCTAGTAAATATTTATTTCTGTAAAAGAAATTGTATCTATTTTGAAATGTTGTGATGAATTTTATGTCAAGGGTATTGACTGGATACATATATTTTAAAATTTGTTAAGGTAAAGAATTAATCGTTTTCTATGTTAAAAAATAACTTTTGAGTGCTTTAAGAATAGATAAATTTAAGGGGAACGATCTGGGGTTATCCTTAAATGTCGTAAAATATGCTAAATATTTAGTACTAGTACTATTAGTATATATTCAGCTCTTTAAAGAACTAAACATTGTGTAGACCTTTCTTTAAAGAAACAGTCTGAATCAGAGGGTAAATAAAAAGTAGTTTTGGTAACTGTTATCACTTACCCTTGATTTTTGATAATCCTTCAAATCAAAATAACTTGGTGTTTTCACATGTTAAGGGCAGTTACTTCGCCGACATCGCTATAAGTTTAATACCCTAGAACACCAACAATATAAGATAACAACAAGGTCTACGAAAATATATATTTGCAAAGTAAATAAAGATATTATAAGACAAAATTCATGGACTATGTTATTCAAAAGTTTTGTATTAGTAAATGAATCTCTTTTTTTCTTAACTATTATTTCTTTTAAGACTTTAATATTTTTTTAAATTTAAAAATTATTTTTGAATTTTTTTTGTTGGTCGTCTTTCATTGTGGAATTCCTCATCTTATTAATTGTAATTTTTACTATTTTAATGTTTTGTTTAATCACATTATATTAAATTAATTAATAACACATATATTGGATAGTTTTAATCACATTTTAAAAATTAATTACGTATTATATTCGAATGAATTTTTATATTATCAGCCTTTTTATTCTAAATTTTCTTTACATAACGTCTGCCATTAGATTTTTTGTTACTCCAAATGGTGGAAAGAAATGTTTAAAGGAAGAAATTCACAAAAATGTGTTAGTTACTGGTGAATATGATATTACAGATGCACCCGGTCAAAAAGCTTCAATACAAGTAAATAATTATTTTATTAATAACTTTCAAAACATCCCATTTAAAGGTCACAGATTCCAAATCTCATGTTCTTTATCAAAAAGACGATATTTCAAAAGGCAAGTTTGCTTTTACCACAGAAGAATATGAAATGTTTGATGTTTGTGTTGAAACAAAATTGATGGCAGGTAAATTTAACTGTTGATTAAAGACATTATTATCTATCTATTTATTAAGGTGGTAAAGGCCCCGATCGAGAAGTTTTCTTAGATATTAAGCATGGAGTTGAAACAAAAAATTATGATAGCGTTAGAAATTTTATTTTTAAATTTTGTTTATAAATTTAATTAATTGAGAATTTATTAATTAAATTGCTAAATTGAAAATTTGACACGTCATTAATTCAATATTTAGAAAATAATTTTTGAGATTGTTAGTTGATATTTGATTCAATTATTAATTTTATTTCCTTCTTACAATCCATTTCAATGTTGAAATCCATTCAAATCCTAAAAATTAATCTACTTTACATTTGTAAATTTAACTATAACAAATTTTGTCATTAATTCTTTCATAATAATATTCAAATTGCAATAAATTTCACTTTTTATACCCGACAAAATTTCGTAAAGAATTTAAAATTAATATTCAACCATTTTATAATATAATTTTAAACGTTTTTGATTATTATTTTTATATATAGGTCAAGCGGTTGCTAGGTGATATTAATAGTTATATAGAATTATATTTTTATATTCATATTATTTTTGTGGGAAATATATATATATATATTCCATTAATAATTTATTTTATAAATTATAAAATATTTATTATTTTAATATTATATGCTGAATTTATTTAATGTAAGATTTAGAAAAATTCCGCTTAAGTATATCCTGATTAAATATCTCAGCTGGTTGCTAAGTAACCTTTAGTTAAATTTAACCTATATTAAAATTAATTATTTCCTTTTAAATTAAGGAATATGTATTTATAATTTTTATTTTTGATGCTTAAATATATAAATTTAAAATTTATAAAGTTATTCGAGTTAAATAAACGAAAATTTGGTTTAAAAAAAATCATTGGTTGAACTTTATTATCCATTTGCTGCTTGTGGAATATAATCATAGCTAGTGAATGAATTATCTCCGAGAGCTAGTATAAGGGTTGAAATTAGTAATTTTACACTCGATTTTGGGGCAATTTCAACATCGAATTTCACAGGCGGGGTAATTTGATCAATAAGCCAGTTCTTCTATGTTTATAAGGAAGAGATATTGGAGAAACGTAAATTATCTAACCATATGCAAATAATTGACATTAAAGCGGGAAAAAGTCAAAAAAAAACAATAAATTCAAATCTGAATCTCATTGTGTACTTAATGCACTTTATAATCAATATAAATGTGAAACCGACGAATCATTGAAAGGGACATATTAAATACAAAATATTTCGTGATATTGGACGAGGTAGAGAGAATGTATTTGGGTAATTCATTCCAATTAGCTAAATATTCGATTTTTTGTTGTTCTTATCGATTTTTAGTGCTTTCACTATAATAGAAACCAAATATCAAAAATATCCATAGAACATTTAATATTAGACAATTAATAAATAAATTCGTTTTCTCCATAAAAATGCACTGGAACGATACAGAAATGACCTAATGTTACTTTATTTTGTCGCGAGAAATATTTAGTGCAAAATAATCCTCAGTTTCAACAAACAGAAACAGATAACGATAAAACGTCCATTTTGATACTTAAAAGTGAAAAATCACGTTATCGATATAAATTTTCTCCATTGCTAATCGCTCTGTTACAATGGAAATGCCTGGGGAAAATTATTTCTAAAATAAAAACTCCCGTCAAAATATTTCAATAATAAAACAAAAAGCCATTTTAAAGAGGAATCTAATTAAATTTTTCCAAATCTATTCGGACATTGAATTATTTTATCGATTAATTACCTTTTTCCATTCGTTGGTTCCTATACGTGATATTCTCGACTTGTCCTTATCGCTATGTTTTTCTATTTCAACTCTTGTACAAATATCTTACTAAACTTACTAATTCAAATTTCAACATAAGCAAAACAATTTGGAGAATCAAATCACAATTTGAATAGTAACGCTCTTAAACGGGTCATTTAATCAAACAATTGCATTATGTTAGAAAATACAGTCGATTCCGCTTAATTGGAACACACCAGGATTAGGCTATTTGGTCCAATAAACCGAATTCCAGGTAAAATACATTCTTGAAAACAATACGGACAAGCAGAGAAACAAAAATATAAACTAAACAGTCTATATAAGGGAATATGCATAATAAAAGCTCTGAAGAAATAATAATAACATAATAAATTCAAATATACAAATACTTGCTGTAATACATAGTATAATTAATATATAGACTATTGGTGCAATATACTTATACACAATGGTAAATTCTCATACAAATTTGAAATGGAGTTGAGATGTGCATTCGAACACCAACACCAGGATACATTGTCGACCCACTGGATAAGGTTTCATAAATTGCCATAGTGTGTGAACGACCTGAAGCATACAAAGAAAGAACTGCTTTCATTGGTGTATTAAATGTATCCAATATAATTTGAGTCATTGATCCTCTGTCAGCTTTGGGAATATTGAAATGAACTTCTCAATCAGATGCGATAGATTTAACATGAACAAATATATGCCTAGAGCTACTATCATTGTCAACATTTATGAGTTCATATCCATTATTTGAGTTACACCATTTCATAATGAAAACGAAAGTTTTTAAAAATCCACAAAAAACTCCTTTTTCAAACAAGCTTTTCTTGCCTCGTGTCTGTGTGCGCAACCCAACAGAAAAATTACAAGCGTCACAAATGGGCACACACACGCGATCCATAAGTAAACATACAATTTACTCTTTTAGGAATGAATCCAATGTACTCTCTTTTTATTTCTGTAAGCCTTGCGATCATCATCAATAACATCGTCACAGTAATCGAAACTTCACCTACCCTATATAATACAGCTCGAACAGTTGATTTCATGCGCATTTATATAACCAAATAGATAGTTGCTTGCTTCTTCAATCTCATCAAACTCATTCTTTCATGAAGTCATTTTTTATCGGCATCGTCTGATGTTTAGATTTTATGATTTCAACAATCTTCGTTTTCACCGTAACATTGTAAATTGTTGAAAATTCTTCATAATTGACAATAGGAACTTGTAACGTGTAGATTACATGGAATAAAATATGTAAATATATACCTTACAATGCACATCAAATGTGATCATGAATATTGTCCCAATTAAGCGATGTAAATTACTATTAGTTTCCTAATTTTGGTTTCCGTTCCTCGAGATTTGATCCAAATAAACCGCTGCCTCAATAAAGCGGAATTGACTGTATAGAATTTCAGTTAATACATGTTGCTGTGTAATTTAATATATCAATATCATAATAATTATTTTAATTCCTTGAGATTAGTTACTAATATTTATAAGTAGCTAATATTTGATAAACCTTCAACATGATATATTTTCCAAATCTGTTTTCTTAGCTGTAGTTAAGATAGTAAATAGGGGTATTAGGAATCTTGTTAATCCATTCATGCACGTCATTAACTAGATAACGAGCCATTTGAATATATTTTATTCTTTTACTCTAATAATGCTTCTTTGAATATCTTTCCCATATGGCATTTTCATATTTGTCTTCCAGACTTCTTTCTTGCTAGTACGTAACCGGACCTTGAATACGTGAGATCTCACATACCCTATATCAAACAGCTCGAACAGTTGATTTCATGCGCATTTATATAACCCAATAGATAGCTGCCTGCTTCTTCTATCTCATTCAAAGTCATTTTTATCGTCAATACCTTTCGTTGTCTTTTCATATTCCTAGAGAAAGCAATCGCTTTCAATGATAGGTTTTCTGTCACTCTGACGGAGCATAATTACTCCGACTGTTAATCAACGCTTGTTTGAATTTGTGCACATTGGTAAATGAACTCGCATCCGATTATGAGTCTTGATAACTTTCTCTTCCTATAACATTGTCTTTCTGCCTCGATTTTATCTTCCTCCTTACATGACATCTTGCCTGACGCATATTTACCCTGAATATTAATTGCGGAGGAAAATCGATATATAATATGGAGGGGAGGGGTGGCGGTATTCGATATCATCAATGACAATAGGATAACATAATATTTACTAGCTAGCACAAGCAGAGAAATTGAAGCCCCTTGAAGTAGAATTGAAACGATTGGAAGACCTCAGTGATGAAATAGTGAAAGATTTCCAGTATATGCGAGACCGCGAAGAGAAAATGCGTGATACGAATGGTAAATGTTATTGATGGTTATCAGTACTTATCATCATGCTCACCGTTGCTAGAATCCACCCACAACCGAGTGTTCTATTTCTCCATATTCTCCATGTGCTGCTTGATGGCGCTGGCCATTTGGCAGGTTCTCTATTTGAGGCGATATTTCAAGTCAAAGAAACTGATCGAATAATGATGCTGATATTGCTAGAAATCTCGAAGCAGCGGCGGAGGCAGCAGCAGCAGCAGTAGCAGCAGCAACAACAATTCCAGCAAATCCGGATTGTGATAATTATTATTATTATTATCATCATCTTTGTGTTGTGGAATAATATTATTATTATTGATTACTAGTTGTGATTTGATTGGCTTTGATTTGATTTGTTATGTTTTTGCTTATTTCCCGTTGTCAACTCTGTGAACTGGATCAATTGGAGGGATTGGTTGATTAATTGTATCTGTGTATGTGTGTATGTGTGTGTATATATCGTTATTATGTTGTTGTTTCAATTAAATCAAGTCGTTGCTTCATTCAATTATCTGTGTGTATTAATGATGTGTGTTAGTTGTGTGTGTGCGTGTAAATGATAAATATATAATTGTGTCAGTTGTGTGTCTGTGTGTAACTGATAAATATATATATATATAATTGTATCATGTGTGTGTGTGTGTGTATCAATGATCAATTTATATGTGTGTGTGTATATATATATAATAATAAAAAATCAATAAATTTATAGTATAGGAACACACAAACTTACCTTCGTGTAACAATTTAATATTCTGAAAGTTAACATATTTATTATAGGAGTTGAAAAAGTGACAAGAAAATAATTAAACATACCAATGCATGAAAAATTATTATAGCGTCTTTTTCCGAAATTAAACATTGATTAACATATTGCTAACATATTAATATTTTCAAATTATTTAAAAATTTTGCACAAAAAACCTTTTGATTCAGAATCGGACTGCTCTACCTTGAGCTTCATAGAAAAAGAAGAAAATACATAGTAAAATTTAATTATAAAATAAGTTAGAATATAAACTTTCTTTAGATTTAATGTTATTTACATTAAAATATTTTACAGTATAAGATATTTCTTGTCAAACGCTGCCTTTGGGTGAAGGTATTAAAGAAGGTCCTTCGACATCTTTAATTTATAAATATAAAAAATGCAGAAATTAGCAAAGGAAAAAGAAGTGGCAGAAAACAAATTATTTCAGAAGAACAGGAAATTATTTATTGGATTTTGTCGAAGCAAATTTTATGTTGTTGTTATGTTGTTTCAATTACATCGAGTATTTGCTTCATTCAATTATTTGTCTGTGTGTGTGTTTGCTTGTGTGTATTGATCAGGAAAAAATGCATTTAAAATTTAATACCACGTGGTGCAGCTACAATGTTTACATTCTGCATATCTATTCACTAATTCTACCCATCTGTACAATATCCTGTTTATATTAAACATTTTTAGCTATCTAAATTGTATTCTTACATTTCAATGGCAGCTGCGATAAATGTATCTGGGTCTGAACCTGAAGGGGCTTCCGGTCCATTGATCTCGAGTCCGCCAGAATATTCAGAAAAGCCAAGTTATTTATTAAATAATGTTTCTGGTGCAACTCCTTCACAGATGCCGGTTGGCCCTATCTGCATGATCCTTCCTCAATCGGATAAGCCTGAGTTGGAGAATAAATTTCATTTCAGTAGATCATATCGAATTTATGGTTCAATTTTAATTGTTTTTGGTGTTATCATTGTTATTCTTGATCCTTTACTACCAGTACTGTTCGGCTATTTGTTCTCAATTGTTATAGCCGGCATTTTCACGATCATCAGTGGGATCTTGTCAATTGAAGGGGTTAGAAGAAACAAGAAGGTATGTCTACTAAGTGCAATGATATTGAACATCATGTCCTTGATAAATAGTGGAATAGGAATTCTAGTAGCGCTTATAACAATAACTATTAATTTTGCTCATTGTACTACTTATGGTTGTTATAATACACTTCAAATAGGAATAATACACGGAATCTTATCTATTTGTTTATTTCTCCTCCTTATCTTTCACTCGACAACCATTTGTAGGGAGATATGCTGCAAACGTCAGGAGGCGCCTAAAGTCCAATTTGCAACGAATTTTCAATCAACCCTAATGTAAAGAAAATAAGACAAATTGAAAGATATTAATTTATAAACATGATTTATATTGTGATCATTTAAACAATAATCAAAATAAAATGTGTAATACCGACAATTTTAAAATCGGTGAACTTTTTCACTTTTTTCGTATTCATCAAAATTTTGCTTTATATTTAACACAAATTTTCAAATGACTAAACATAATAACTGGTGTGGATGATGTAAGCGGATAGTTTTATCGTATTGTTCGTATCTATGCCGGTAGCTGGAGAAATGATATTACTTGATAATTATGCACGGGAATCGCCCATTATCTTGTTTTATACATACATTATCACATTGAAGCAGTTAAGGTTAACTGTTAAAATCTTTGGTATTGGCCTACCTCATTTTTATGTTTGAGGATTGCGCTCTGTGTCTCGAATTTTGAGTAGGGATCTCTTTTAATCTTTATTCATTTACTTTCTTAACCGTTTGCGGACGATAGGACAGCAGTGCTGGTCAAACTTTAAAAAAATCATACCACGATATCGGGAATTCGTATACTAAACGGTTAAATTGATATTTAAATGTTGTTTGAAATTTTAGGTAGAGATCAGCCATTATTTTAACTTATTTAAGCCAGATGATCTTGGTGTTTACTAATGATTTCACACTCAGCTTTCATTGTGAATTGTCAGGAATTTGAGTCTGTAGTATTTTAAATGCTCACTACCTATAGCCCACTGGACATAATGAAGCAAGTTCTTAGTGTCTTATCCAATAAAAGAGTGTAGTCTGGATCTAAGATTAGGTTTGTTGTCTGCTTGCATTATTAGTCTATTACACTACGGAAATGAAAGTTTTTTCGCTTCACATGGCTCACTAAATTCTAGTGTGAGAAACTGCTAGTGTTATGTATTAAGATCTAGAAACTACGAGCAAACCAAAAGTTTGATTCAGCTCCTGATATTCATATATACATTTTAATCTTGCTCGTAGCATTCTGCAGCTATTTGACTTACCTGTTGCAAGTAGTACACGACATGCAGAGGTATACCAAAAGTGGACAACGGAGCGTTCAATAAGTTAGAACCTGCACTAACCTCCTTCCATACAGGCAACAAAGGTCTACTGATGATTAACGTAATAAAACTACTCAAAATAAATGGCGAAGTACAACTACTACTTCCCGTAGATCGCAATCATATGTAAATTTAATGACTTGCATTTTGAGGTGGCTGTGGGTTGAAAAAAAGTATAAGTTATTAACATTGAGAGTGATTTCGCTTTAATCGTATAACAAAATTAAAAAAATAACAAAATCAAAATTATAAATTTCCTAGTTACTTCTAATTCGCCTACCCCGACGTGCCTTAATGATTGCTCGTTTGACAATATCTGTAATTTTATCCACAAGTAACTAAACGAAATCAGGGATAGGTGATCGGTTTACAGAAAATTGACTAGGAAATTGTGGATTGTGTTGTATTTCAAACATGAGAAAAGAGAAAAATTCAGAACATTGCCACTGGTATTATTTACATCTATTTTCCAACCTCTGACACTTTTCTTACCTACTTATATTTTCAAACCGATACTATTGGTATTACTTACAACTAATTTTAATTATAATTATTATTTCCCATTATATTAAAACTAGATTTTCCTATTGATTATTAAACGAAGTGTCAACAAAATAGTAAGAAGCGAAAAATTTATTTCTACCACACGGCATCAGATCTCATCCCCCGATCTCCCACTACCATCGCACCGAACCGCACGGCCTCCCTCGTTTCTATCGAAGTTCGAGAGGCGACCTAAACCGACTAGGAGATGTGGATTTGAAACTTTTCGTAGAGATCAGCCCTTATTTTAACTCCTTTAAGCAAGATGATCTTGCTTATGACCTCTGTGTTTACTAATGATTTAGTACTCAGATTTCATTGTGAGATGTCAGGAATTTGAGTCTATAGTATTTTAAATGCTAGCTCCCTATTACGCACTGGACATTAGGAAGCAATCTCTTAGTTCTCGATTGTTGAATTGGACGGCCCAATTCTCATTTTGAAGCTCAGCAGTTAGTACTGGGATGTGTCCCTGCAGAATCTATTCCTCGACCTTCCTCTGTTTTCTCACAACCACATTTTTCTTTCACCGATGGACAATATCAACATTGCTACAAAGGAAAATGGCCATGATTACATCGAAAGCAGATGGCAAAGATTAAATTATACTATGGTCACATTGGTACAGACAATTGACACCAAGTATTAATGATAAAATTAATTTAAAGAATTTTTAATATTTTTAATGTCAACTGTCATTAAGCAACTGTTTTATAGTTACATAAAATATATGATTGAAATAATATTTAACAAAAATTTTATTGTTTCTAAAATTATGGCAAAGATTGTTTAAATATTTTATTTAACTAATATTTTTAATTTAAAGTTAATAAATCTTTTCAAATTATTAATTAAATGTTAGTTATTCCATTTTAAATAAAGATTCTTAATAAAGCATATATTGTAATAATATTTAATGGCAAATTGGTTTTCGGATAATAGCCAGACCAAATTTCGTGTAAAAGTTCCTAAATATTTTTGTAACAAACATTTTACCGTAACATTCTAATTATATTATTTTATTTAATTCCAAATTTAAAGGATTATGAACTATTGGTTCAGTTTCCAAGCAATATCAATTGGAAAATACGGAAACGTTACAGTGAGTTTCTAAAACTCTACGATGAAGTAATGTTATTACAAAATAAATCCTGATAAAATTCTCGATTTCAGTTGGCAAGTTTAGATAGCAATTTTAAAGTATATTTTCCTCCAAAAGAAATGTTTAAAACGAAATCGGAATATTTTCTAACCCAGCGAAAGCGTTCACTGGAAATGTACATGAATGAGATAATTCCATCATCAACAATTATGTACCTCGTCCTCTTGCAAAATTCCTCGAAATGGAGAAATATGTAAATTGTTTCCAAGTGGGAAGATTTCATTTATCATTTTCATTTAGGAAATCCACGGAATCACAACAAATCTTGCAAAAATGCTATTCAAACATGGTGAATTTTGAATGATATATTACTCATTAATTTCTAAAAATAATTATAGATTTTCGTAACTATGGCAATCATTAATTAATATTAATAAATAATGTTTTTTAAAATAAAATATTGCCATTGAAATTAAATTTTAAAAAGTAATAATAAAATAATTAGAAATATTTAAAAATAGATTTAAATAAAAATCTTTCGAAAAAATTTAAAAATATTGTACTAATAAAAAATTAAAAATAAAATTTGATTTTGCTAAAAAATTTTCAAAAATTATAAAATTGAATATTAAAAAAATTTTTAACGATAAAAAATTTTTCAAAATAAAAATAAATTTGTTGAATATAAAAAAATCATTCAAAAATGAAAGACTTAAATTACTAAAAATAAAAATATTTAAAAATAGATTTAAAAAAAAATCTTTCGAAAAAATTTTGAAAAAATTATAAAAATTAACTATAAAAAATTGTTAAATAAAAAAAATTTTCTAAGCATAAAAAATTAAATTTAAAATTTAACAAAATTTTAAAAATTTTAAAAAATAAAATTTTTCAAAATAAAATTGTGAAAAAAATTTTAATTTGTAAAAATTTTATCAAAAAATATCATTAAAACATTGCCCTAACAATTTATATGTAATCATTTAATTATTTATTTATTTCCCCCTTTTTCCAATATTAACTATAATCTCATATTTTATACGATTATACAATAATTTGGTAAAAATTTCCTTAATATTTAATCTATCTATCAATCCATACATTTTATATTGTAATCAATTATAATAATAATGAAATATTAATAAATAAATCGATTCCATTAGATAAACATAATAAATACATAGATTGCAAAATTTGCAAATATGGCATAGAGGATTTGCCCAAATGATGTCAACTCTGAATTTCAGCATCTAATGACACGATAATAACAATAATAATAATAATAATAATAATAATAATAATAATAATAATAATAATAATAATAATAATAATAATAATAATAATAATAATAATAATAATAATAATAATAATAATAATAATAATAATAATAATAATAATAATAATAATAATAATAATAATAATAATAATAATAATATTAATAATAATAATAATAATAATAATAATAATAATAATAATAATAATAATAATAATAATAATAATAATAATAATAATAATAATAATGATAATAATAATAATAATAATAATAATAATAATAATTATAATGATAATAATAATAATAATAATAATAATAATAATAATAATAATAATAATAATAATAATAATAATAATAATAATAATAATAATAATAATAATAATAATATTAATAATAATAATAATAATAATAATAATAATAATAATAATAATTATAATGATAATAATAATAATAATAATAATAATAATAATAATAATAATAATAATAATAATAATAATAATAATAATAATATAACAGTACGGAAATTAGCTGATTTGTAATATAAGATATTTTGATCTTAATGCAGGCTTCACTGAAGTTTGTTCGGTGCCGTGTTGTGAATGCAAAAATCAACAACATTAGACAACGAATTACCAGCATCATGTCATAAATACTGAGTCAATATAGACGTCAATTTCACTTCTCCAATGACTCAGACCTTTAAAGGATTCCATATCCCAACTTTCATCTTGATTACTACATATCCAATCTGCATTACTCTCCAATAATTGATAGGTTATCTCATTTTCTGATTGATTTACGAAATCTATTTGTTCAACTGGCTCTTTAATTTCTTTACCATGCTTTTTTGATAATATCTAACAATTTCAGTCCAGCTTCAATGATTTCCTCTCTGTATTTTCCCACCAACTTAGGACAATCACTAGTCGATATTGCGTTCATTACGTTTTCTTATCAATCGCCATTTTTGTGATAATTCCTTATTATTGCCCAACAGATTGTAAAGCAGGACGATTGGTGATCCAATTTTAATATTATTTTCCATTTACAGTCCTTTTATCGTTCTATAGCCTGCCATTAATCCATTGATAGCCAGCGTTCCCAAAATGGGAACAATTAGAAATTTCACTGAATAATTTCAAAATGGTGCCAAAAATGTGCAAAATTGATCAATTTTTAATTTTAGCTTAATATCTATTTCACAGATGTCATAGTTTTTCTTGGAGATTTCATACTTTATTTATAATATTTTCCTCATTTGCTACAAGTTTATATCTAAAGGACTTTTAAAAATTTCGTTTTTTTTAAAAACAGGAAAAATAATTTAAAGTCAAAATTGGAAATTAAAAAAAACAAATTTTTGTGGTGTTCGTAAGTATACTGGATAATGAAATGATAACGCTCATTTCAGTTAAAATATTTCGCGGATATCAAAGAAAACGTTGGTGATTAACAGTTACAATAAATACACAAGAGGTGTTGATAAGTTAGATTAGAAAGTCGGTGTTGTGGCGCTGTACAACGGGAAAGGTAACTTGGGTATAACTTCATTATTGGAATGTCCAGCTAAATAATCTGCACCTAAAATCATACAACATACTACACAAACATTACGTAAATCATAAATCGGTTCTAAATCAGTTTTCCCATTAAATATAAGAACTCCATTTGCATTGTCTTTCATCGTCCCTGCAACGTTTCACACTAAATACTAGCCAGGAAATCGGTCATTTGCTTCATCAATGCCGGGAAATATACATATTAAGCATATGATATATCTCCAGGACAGTAATGAATTAAATACCAGATAATTGATGCATAAAATGAACCAACTGGATTCCGTAGAATCAATACTAAAGAATCACCGTACAAGAAATTAATAATAATAATAATAATAGATCCAGCAAAAAATAAAATCACAGTCAACACATAATTCACCAGTAGATACAATTCAATGAAAGATAGGCAAAAATACGAGAATAAAATTGCTAATATTGGAATATGGATGCATATTTATAGAAAATAAATAATATGATAAATCATTAAATGAATATTTAACATTTAAATGAAAAAATTCTTTATTTAAATTTCAAAAACATAATTTATTCATAAACTAATAATATTAAACAAGCTTTAAGTAAAGTTTGTTTAAAGTTTATTTATTTTTTTTTAATTAATCAAAATCTCCATTTGGAGCAGAATAACCCATGGAAGACCACCACAAGTAGTATTTTCCATTGTTTACGAATGCGATAGATATAGGTATATTCAAAAGACATATCGCAAAATATATTATCTAAGCCTTAAATGTTACTCTGATCCGAAAAATGTAGAAAGTTTATGAAGTGCTATTGCTATGAATATTACAACATTAGAAGATCCAGATTACATAATAGAAAACCAAAAAATTGTGCATATAAAAATAAACTCAAGGAAACAGTACATATTGATTTGACACGTTGCATAAATAAATTTTATAATTATAAATTCAATAATTAGATCATTTGGGAACATTCTTTTATATATTTGAAATTGATATTTTGAAATATTTTTTTAATTAAAATCAATATTATTAGTATTTAAGAAGGTAATCTACAAAGGATAAAACATAAAAGGTAAAGAAAACAAATTAGTATCAAATGGGTTAATTAGCATTATATTATCAAAACTTTGTAACAACTTTTATTGTTTATTGACAACCTAACATTTCTATTTCAATTCTATCTGAAAATCGATATTTCTCTATCATATGATGCATAATTTATTCAATTTCACTAAGGGACTCTTTGAAAGCTATCATTTATTTTTATAAGTGTAATATTTATAAAATACATTCATTTCAATAATTATTGATTTCATAAAATATATTGATAAATATTTAAAATTAAAAATTAATTTCAATTTAAATAAATACTATTTTGACATTAAATTTTTATATTCTTGTAAATTTTTGTATCTCTTTATTATTTACTATAATTTTATCTTTTCAATAGATAATTATTTTTAAATTATTACATAATAATTGCTGTTCAAATTGTCTCATACCCGATAATAATTATCTCGTCCTTCTCGTACTATTTTTATGTTAATTGTTTCCAGTGCAATTATGATATTACAATAATATTAAATATAATAATAATAATAATAATAATAATAATAATAATTATTATTATTATTATTATTATTATTATTATTATTATTACGAAATTCCATTGATATGATCGATATTTACACCATATAATCATATGATCCATATTTATCACTCTATGCGCCTAACGATATTAAGTTGTCATTCAATATGATCTTTGACATAATCTCATTTACCAGGTGTTTCGCTTTTGTCCAATAACCGAATCTTTGAAATTTCGGTTCTTTCAATCTATTCCATCAACCAAAGAATGATCTCTCCAGCTCCTACTAATAGTAAAAGCAAATAAATCGCTTTGTATAATTTTTAAAATTAAAATTAGTTTATAATAAGACGAATGAAGATTTTGGAAATGTGCTCGAAGTTATCGAATCTACAAAGAAAATCAAAATTGTTCCGTATAATGTCTTGGCTCACGGATCTGACTGTTTGTATGGAACCAGTAACATCAAAAGTGAATCTTTAGCATTTGACATTTCGATATTCAATGGAGTGCAGTCTCTTGAGGTTAATAATAGTAATAATAATAATAATAATAATAATAATAATAATAATAATAATAATAATAATAATAATAATAATAATAATAATAATAATAATAATAATAATAATAATAATAATAATAATAATAATAATAAAATAAATTAAAACAATACTGATATTAATAATTATTATAATTAATATTATTATTTAAATCTAAATTTAATAAATTACATTCAAATTTAATAAAATCAATATAAAAATAAAATAAATTTCAATATAAATGATATTATCAATCATGAATCAATTGCTACCTAAATAGATCAATATATGTATAAAAATAAATAATTATTATAAAATCTAATAGGAAATCAATTACATGACTGCACTGAATATGAATTTGATTGGATTAATTTGTTTAGGGCTGGGATATTACAACCAATTGATAATGGGCAAATACAAATTCCGTATTTTTTAAGGGCAAATGAATAAATCGATAACAAGAAATAACAATATGGATCCAGATTGAGTAATTGCCCTACAAATTGATCTCATGGTCAGCTGGATCCAGATTGAGTAATTGCCCTATAAATTGATCTCATGGTCAGCTGGATCCAGATTGAGTAATTGCCCTATAAATTGATCACATAATCAGCTGGATTCAGATTGAGTAATTGCCCTATAAATTGATCATATAATCAGCTGGATCCAGATTGAGTAATTGCCCTATAAATTGATCTCATGGTCAGCTGGATCCAGATTGAGTAATTGCCCTATAAATTGATCTCATGGTCAGCTGGATCCAGATTGAGTAATTGCCCTATAAATTGATCTCATGGTCAGCTGGATCCAGATTGAGTAATTGCCCTATAAATTGATCTCATGGTCAGCTGGATCCAGATTGAGTAATTGCCCTATAAATTGATCACATAATCAGCTGGATTCAGATTGAGTAATTGCCCTATAAATTGATCACATAATCAGCTGGATCCAGATTGAGTAATTGCCCTATAAATTGATCACATAATCAGCTGGATTCAGATTGAGTAATTGCCCTATAAATTGATCATATAATCAGCTGGATCCAGATTCAGTAATTGCCCTATAAATTGATCTCATGGTCAGCTGGATCCAGATTGAGTAATTGCCCTATAAATTGATCTCATGGTCAGCTGGATCCAGATTGAGTAATTGCCCTATAAATTGATCACATAATCAGCTGGATTCAGATTGAGTAATTGCCCTATAAATTGATCACATAATCAGCTGGATTCAGATTGAGTAATTGCCCTATAAATTGATCACATAATCAGCTGGATTCAGATTGAGTAATTGCCCTATAAATTGATCACATAATCAGCTGGATTCAGATTGAGTAATTGCCCTATAAATTGATCTCATGGTCAGCTGGATCCAGATTGAGTAATTGCTCTATAAATTGATCTCATGGTCAGCTGGATTCAGATTGAGTAATTGCCCTATAAATTGATCTCATGGTCAGCTGGATCCAGATTGAGTAATTGCCCTATAAATTGATCTCATGGTCAGCTGGATTCAGATTGAGTAATTGCCCTATAAATT
Organism: Schmidtea polychroa; assembly: GCA_959609185.1. Classification (NCBI taxonomy): domain Eukaryota; kingdom Metazoa; phylum Platyhelminthes; order Tricladida; family Dugesiidae; genus Schmidtea; species Schmidtea polychroa. The sequence goes on along the minus strand of CAUHTR010000006.1, from coordinate 249,912 downwards.
GATCTCATGGTCAGCTGGATCCAGATTGAGTAATTGCCCTATAAATTGATCACATAATCAGCTGGATTCAGATTGAGTAATTGCCCTATAAATTGATCACATAATCAGCTGGATCCAGATTGAGTAATTGCCCTATAAATTGATCACATAATCAGCTGGATTCAGATTGAGTAATTGCCCTATAAATTGATCATATAATCAGCTGGATCCAGATTCAGTAATTGCCCTATAAATTGATCTCATGGTCAGCTGGATCAGATTGAGTAATTGCCCTATAAATTGATCTCATGGTCAGCTGGATCCAGATTGAGTAATTGCCCTATAAATTGATCACATAATCAGCTGGATTCAGATTGAGTAATTGCCCTATAAATTGATCACATAATCAGCTGGATTCAGATTGAGTAATTGCCCTATAAATTGATCACATAATCAGCTGGATTCAGATTGAGTAATTGCCCTATAAATTGATCACATAATCAGCTGGATTCAGATTGAGTAATTGCCCTATAAATTGATCTCATGGTCAGCTGGATCCAGATTGAGTAATTGCTCTATAAATTGATCTCATGGTCAGCTGGATTCAGATTGAGTAATTGCCCTATAAATTGATCTCATGGTCAGCTGGATCCAGATTGAGTAATTGCCCTATAAATTGATCTCATGGTCAGCTGGATTCAGATTGAGTAATTGCCCTATAAATTGATCTCATGGTCAGCTGGATCCAGATTGAGTAATTGCCCTATAAATTGATCTCATGGTCAGCTGGATCCAGATTGAGTAATTGCCCTATAAATTGATCATATAATCAGCTGGATCCAGATTCAGTAATTGCCCTATAAATTGATCATATAATCAGCTGGATCCAGATTCAGTAATTGCCCTATAAATTGATCTCATGGTCAGCTGGATTCAGATTGAGTAATTGCCCTATAAATTGATCACATAATCAGCTGGATCCAGATTGAGTAATTGCCCTATAAATTGATCACATAATCAGCTGGATCCAGATTGAGTAATTGCTCTATAAATTGATCTCATGGTCAGCTGGATTCAGATTGAGTAATTGCCCTATAAATTGATCTCATGGTCAGCTGGATCCAGATTGAGTAATTGCCCTATAAATTGATCTCATGGTCAGCTGGATTCAGATTGAGTAATTGCCCTATAAATTGATCATATAATCAGCTGGATCCAGATTCAGTAATTGCCCTATAAATTGATCTCATGGTCAGCTGGATCCAGATTGAGTAATTGCCATACAAATTGATCTCATGGTCAGCTGGATCCAGATTGAGTAATTGCCCTATAAATTGATCACATAATCAGTTGGATCCAGATTGAGTAATTGCCCTATAAATTGATCTCATGGTCAGCTGGATCCAGATTGAGTAATTGCCATACAAATTGATCTCATGGTCAGCTGGATCCAGAGTGACAGTAAACCAAATAAATAAATCGAATTGAAATCATTTTGTAAATCCAAAATTAGGGATGTACTGGTATCGGTTTTTAGAAACCTGCAGGAGCCGGAGCCGGTTTTATAGAAAATAAACATGCTTTTACAGTATAAGTAGAAGGAACTCAGAATACATTAAACTCAGAATACATTATTAAACAACATAGACATCCAGGAAATGGAAATTAAATTTCAGATAAATGAGTCGTTGTGCATTTAATGGAAGTAAACCCGAACGATGATCTGAAATAAGTCGGCTGCAGTACTAACAATTCTTTCTGAGGGGACACTCGTTGGAGGTGAGACCGGGTAGCCGCGACCCAAATTGGACAGCGATTGGAAACGGTGCATATTCATATTGTACCGCAAGAATGGATCCTCTTTTCGAGGGAGAACATTCAGCGAGTTACGTTGCAAGTTCTGCCTCCACTTGGAATGGAGCAGGAGAAGTAGGCGGTGATGAGGGAAATAGGTCATCCAGGAAGGCCCAGGGACTATTCTCAGATACGTGGCTTCTTTCTCGTAGGCTCACCAATCTCTTTTGTTGATAGTTGTTGAGGATTGAGTGGATGCAAGCAGCAACGTGACTTTGGCATTTACTGAGGCAGCCTCTTATTTGAAGCATTGTAACCTGAATCGGGGATCAAGAAGGGGGAAATTGAATATATTTGGTTGATTTCCAGATTGCCCAACCTTTTTCTGATAACTGCAGCAAATCGGTCTTCATTGTTCTAACACAGCGCACCCTTTTTGATTTCAAATTTTTGACGGAACCCTATTTACAAAAATCTTATCAAATATTATTAAAACTTATTTTAAATTCATATTTTAATGCGTATTTTAAAACAATATAATTAAAAAAGCTGGTTTCCCTTTGAAAAAGAATTGAAAAACAATTTTAAATTGGATCGAATAAAATCGAGAATTATTTATTAATCTTTATTTATAAATCTTTTTTTTATAAATTATTTATTTACAAAAAGTTCGCGGAACCCCTGCTATCAGTTTAAGGAACCCACTTTGTGAAACGCTGATCTAACCAATATTTAAAAATGAATAGCTTTCAATAAGATGACCAAGATTGAATAATAACATATTTTATTTCCAGTTGAACAGTGTCAAGATTACAAATCTCAGGGGTCTCTATAAAATGAACGCAGTTGTCGAAAATCTGAAAGCTCATTATTGTTTGAAATCGCTTGAAGTTCATTATTCGAATTGAGATATTATATGTAGTCAATGTAATTTGTTACAGGATATTCTATTCGGTGACTTGGTTCATAGGAGCTCCAATATTGACGATTTGAGAAATTTCTGTGGACCTTGGATGATTGCTAAAACTGTTGATTTTTCCAATAATTCAATCACTCATATCGATAAAAGCATTGTAAAAATTTTATTATTATTATTATTATTATTATTATTATTATTATTATTATTATTATTATTATTATTATTATTATTATTATTATTATTATTATTATTATTATTATTATTATTATTATTATTATTATTATTATTATTATTATTATTATTATTATTATTATTATTATTATTATTATTATTATTATTATTATTTTTGATAAGAATTTGATTAATTTTATAATCGATAATTATTTTATTTTATTCGATATATACTTTGCAACAAAATGCTTATATTATTATTTTATTTCTATTTCATTTTTGAGATATTCAAATTTTTATATTATCGATTATTATTATTATTATTATTATTATTATTATTATTATTATTATTATTATTATTATTATTATTATTATTATTATTATTATTATTATTATTATTATTATTATTATTATTATTATTATTATTATTATTATTATTATTATTATTATTATTATTATTATTATTATTATAAGATAACGCCAATCAAACATTATTTTCACGATATATTTCGACAGTTTTCCTGTCATCATCAGGTGGGATATAATAACTAATGAAATTAAGGATTTTAAACAAATTTATTAATTATATATAAAAAAATTTTGTATTTTATAAAAACAATAATTATTTTTATAAAATTATACTTAAATTAATATATTATTTTTTTTAAAATTTTAGCATTTAAAATTTAATTTAATAATTTAAAAAATTTTTATTAATTATTTAATTTAATACAACAATCAATACATACGATATAAAAAACCTATTTAAACATTTATTTAAAAACACTCAACACACAAGTATTTACAGCATTCTGCACATTAATTTTCGGATTCAATGACTTTATCAACAACGCCTCACAAATCACACGTTCCCAATAATTATCGAATTTTTTAATAAAATTTTAAAATCGGACATTCCTATTTTAATCTTACAGCCCTTATTGTGCTCACCAATATGGGTCAAAGCCTTCGGTCTACAATGTTCTCGAGCTCGAATACAGAGATAACGGGAAGTCTCTCCAATGTATGTGGCATTACACCCATTACATGTAAACTGATAAACGAGATCGGAACACAATTCAACCGGAGTTTTTGACTTATTAATAAACATTGCGTACTTTCCATGAGGTTGACACTATCCTATAGTTTAAATTCCCTAACTGCTTTCTTATCTTCACTTTATAATCCTTAAAACCTTCTGAGTACGGCAATACTAACACAAATTTAGGCTCATCATCCTTGCTCACGCTATTTAATTTATTTAACTCATCAGACTCACACATCTCAACAAGATCACACCGAGATTTTCTCAAACATGGATCCTTAGGATTTTTAATAAATTTGTCAACAGTCTCTTTCACCATAATTACTAAAAAGAATTTTGAGTAACCGTTCTTCATTAACAATTCAACCAATATGTGAACACTTTTTACTGAATTTTTAAAAGTAGAAGACAAAGACCATGCACGATAAATCAACTCCTTCACTATATTTCTTTTATACTTGAATTCACAAAAACTTTCGGAAGAAGTATAGAGACCAGTATCAGTTGGTTTTCTATAAATCTCTGTCTCATAGTGTTTATCTTTGCGTTGTATTAACAGATCCAAGAAAGCAAGCGATGATTTTTTCTCCGTTTCACATGTGAATACAATGTTTTATGTAGACTATTCATATAATGCAAAAACGGGTCAACATGCCTCTGATTTTCAAATATAAGAAAAATATCATCCACATACCGTTTATAAACAGTGGGTTTCATACATTGGAAAGATGCAATTTTCTTTTCTAAGCTTGTTAAAAAAATTGAAGCCATCGTTGGTGCTAAAGGAGAACCCATAGCAACTCCATCTATTTGTTGATACCATTCATTATTGAAAAGAAAATTGATTTTTGAAGTTGCAAATACAAGAAGTTCACGAAATGCTGTTCTATCCAAAATATGATGTTCAGAAATATTTTCATTCCATAACAAGCAACATAATTCAATTGTTTCAACCAATGGTACATTAGTAAACAGACTACAAACATCAAACGAAACCATAACTTCATCCATACTTTGTCTATCATATTGTGCAATGCAGGAAACAAATTCAAAACTATCTTTACATTCAAATTCTGATCGTATTAATTTGGCTATTTTATACTTGGCTATTTTATAATAAAATATAAAAAATTATACAAATTTTTTAAATTTATGTCAAAAAATATCCTAAATAAATTAATATTCTAAGTATATCAGTGGAAAAAGAAAACAAAACTAAATCTACGTATTTTAAATTAACAAGCGAAATCAATTTGGCGAACTGTTCGCGGTTGTTTGAAAGATCTTCATATAAATATGTGCAATTAAGACATGATTTATATTTTAAAATATGACTAACCAAACCATGTTTGTATAATTTATTCTACTTGTAATTATTATATAATATTTTTTAAGTCTCTTTAAAGAGAAGTTATTCATTATTTTATCCATAAATGAATACCAAATTCATTCGTATTGCGATTCATTATTGACAATTACATTTTATTTACTCATAATAATGTCAATCATTTCAATAATTCTGTAAAATCAGTATAGAAACTTGTTATTAACAATCTTTAAACTATACACTGAAAATTAACACCAAAACTCAGCTAAACAGTCGTTAAAATGACATAAAAACCAAATATTTTATGAATTTGTTTTACTGGATTTTGCCTCAGCCGTGTTTTTCAATATAAACAAATATACTGCAATTGTTTCTGTCAATTCCATTGTCAAGTTTACAAAAAAAAACTTTTACCAAATATCATTTTAAAAAAATATCATTTTAATATCTGAGTTTAACAAATTTTGTCTACTCTAATTTTTATTAAACTTAAAAAACTTTTTAAAATTCGATCGAAAATAATTTATTAAATAAAATAGGAAAAAATGTTAATAAAAAACTTATAAGAAATTCGTATTTACAATAAATTCAATCAATGTTTTTTTAATGTTCCACTGAAAATATTTTTATAAATACGATGATAAAGTTAATAATTGTTTTAATAAGTTGAATATATTTGATAACTTATTATTGACTAATATCAGTAATAATAACGTTATTTTTTTTAAAACCACGTGATTAATCTTAAATTAAGCTTTTAATATAATAATTTCTAACATGCTGATTAAAACAATCCACAAACATCTTTTTCCTTTAATGATTAAATTAACATTAAATGACGTTGAAATTACCATTTAAAAACCAATAGAAAATTTAGAAAAACTCAAAAATAATTAATTGAAAATCAATTTATTAGAGAGTTCAAAAGATTACAATATTTTATTATTTTTATTATATATTTCTTTTATATATTATATTTTTTATTTGATAATATAAAAATAACCTATAATAATGGATATTATATATTCATTATTATTTTTGATATTTTTATATATTAATTTTTTTATACTATTTTATTATTTTCAAAAAAATATTTAAAATTTCAAGTACATTAAAAAATAATGTATTAAAAAAGAACAAATATTATTGTTATTGCTATTTTAAACAAATGTATAAAAGTCCTTCGGAAAAAAATGTTAAAGAAATATATGCTAATCCTGTGAGTTGTGGGGTACAAAAATAAATTTCCGAAGCTTTACGCTGCATCAAGAATCATAAGGCGGCAGTAATAAATAAAACAAAATATATTTGCTATATTGATGTATCGAGAACAGATAATTTTACAAATTGTAGCTTATATTAAATAACTTTTATTCTGAGAAAACCTTTCTAATTTCTTTTTTTTTGAGATATATGTTATTCATTGCTTAATGATTTTAAACTTTATAATTTTATATAATAAATTAAATAACAATAAAAAATGCAACGAAAATTCGAAATTTACATTTTATGTCGTAATTTTATTTTTTAATTTTTTAAAAGAATCAATTAAACAACCAATTAAATTGTAAAAATTGAAAAAAATTTATATTTTGCAGAAACTTTAAATTTTAAACAATATTCCAAATTCATTAAAAAAAATTATAATTATTTATTTTGATAAAGATTTATTTCCACTTATAGTTGAATAATCAAATTAATTTTCATCGATTGAATAAAAAAGAATTTTTTTAGTTTGTCGTAAATAAACAATATTAATTCTTTTAAGAATTAAAATTAAAAATAAGTTTATTTGTAATTTTAATAAACTATTATACTAAAATAAAAATTTATTAAAATATTATTATATAATTATATTATTATATTTCCAGAAAAGGTTTTGCAAAAATTGGAAAATTGTGTAAATTTCACCGTTATACTTTTTTATAAAAACTTCTAATAATCTGGAAATGTTGAAAGAAATATCTCTATTTTTTAGTAATTCAAGGAAATATAAATAAATTTAATAAATGTAATTAAAACTCCTGAAGAGGTGGATAGTACAACAAAACTTTTGTCCATTGTTTTTTATCTTTTCTGAAACCAATATAACATTATGCAAAGTACAGAGGTGACATTTATACTATTAATCTTTGTATTAAATAATCTATCCTATTAAATTCTAACTAAAGACGAGGTATTGGAAAACCTTTTGTCGGGATTGTATTTTTGCATGTTCTATTAAAAAGTAATTATTTGATATTAGAGAGAAAAAAAAACAAGAAGCCATTATTAAAGATCTGACCCGCCGCTATCACTGCTTTGAGATATAATGCAAATTTCGAACGTAAATGGATTTTCAAAGAATATCAGTAGTGACAGTAATTAATAAAAATTTATAAAATAATTAGCTATCTCAAATTAGCCGCAGGCACTTGGGTACAGAAAAATGCGTTGAGTTTGATAATACTTAGTTAATAAAATTAGAACAAGACTTTGTTTATACCCAATTACAAAATATCCAGACCATCACTAAATTCTCATAGTCCGGGAGGTTCCTTAAATATTTGACAGTTGACCTGTAAATAATAGCACGATTTAAAAGAATATCCTCATTTAAAAGAAACCTTTAAATAAAAACCTTAAAAATCTTACATTATCATTGATATCCTTGGAAAAGGTAGTATCCACTTTTTCCGATTCCCGGTAAACTCGGCTGGAATTGGGTACAACAAATGGATGGTTAATGGAACTGTAATCAATTGGGAAAAGTTTTGAAGATAAATTTATCAGCGGTAATCCGTTTGCGTGCAAAAGAGTATTAGGATACTGCATTAAACTGCGGATAAATAAATGAATAAAAATATAATAATTAAAAATCTATGTTAATTAAAATAAAGAAAATAAAAAAGATTTAATTTAATTTATTTTTTGAATTTATAAATTTTACGGTTAGTAAAGTTAGGTTGTGGTAAAAGGTTTTTGAATCCAAAAATTTCATATAAGATGGTCACCTTTGAATTCAATAACACGCTTAAAATGATCAAAAGGTTTTATTCAATAAGGAATGAATCCATTAGCTTTTGTTAAAATTTAATAGGAATTTAATGGAGGTTACCATAATAAACTGCATTTTGTTTAACGAGCTGTTTTTTCTTGAGTTATTTGTGATCAGGAATTGTTGAGCTAGGTCTAGATGTCTAAAAAATGTGTTTTATATGATTTTTTTCTAGCATAACGGAGGGAATTTATAAAATATCTACTGTTATTTGTTTCATCTGGATTTTTGACTTTATTATGAACTTCCTAATAAAAGGAAAAGATAACAGACAGCATTGTTTTAATTATAGTTATGGATAGGAACAATGAATACTACTAAGTAAACGTTCTAGACAATTTTCCTGAAACCCTAAAGTTATCAAACGAAACAATATTTGAAAGATTATTTCCGTATGAACTAGTGAAATTTCTTCAAATTATAGAAAGGAAAGTTTAATAAACAGGCCCCTATAGTTTGATTTGGGACAGTTCACATTTTTTTGTCAACTAGAATTGTGTTAACAAGATATTCTAAATAAAAATGATTTTAAATTGAAAATAAAATAAAATATTAATTTTAATTTTATTTTATTAATTTTATTTGTTTAAATTATATATCTAGATAATTATTACGAATTCAGATTTATTATTAATTTTATTAGAGGAATGAAGTTTAAAGGATATTTGAAAGGATATATGAAAGATTTCTTATTTCCTAAATTTCCACTATTTGCTATTATTATTGCAGTCATTGTTTTTTCGGCGCTGCCTTTTCAAATTTTATTTTTTTATATTATCACAAATAACAAATGACAATAACCCAAAATAATGTTAATTCTATACAAATTGCACTAAAAACATTATTATGAATTATATCATGAGTTAGTAGACATGAGTTTTAGGTATAGCCTTTTCAAGTATTAAACAAAATTAAAAATAAAATAAATGTAATGATAAAAAGAATATAATATTAATATATATACATAAAAATTATATGCAAAAAAATTATTATTCTTATTATAATTATAATTATTATCATTACAATTATTTACAAAGTTTCATTTCGATCATCAGATAGAATAAAATAAATTGCAAAATTACTATTGTTTAAAAAAATTCAAAAAATAATTAAATTTAAATAATTATGTTTAATAAATCTTTAAAATTTTTTTTAAAAATTCTATTTAAAAATTCTATTTAATTTTAATTTTAACTTTAACCACCAATCCATAAAGTTAAAAATTTGTAAAAAAAAATTATTAACATTTAATTTAACTAGCAATGTGTAATAAATTTATAATATATGTGGTTCTTTATCCTATCTAAATATGACAGTGACGCTTCTAATAATGAAATCATAGCTTTTTTAGGACATTATTTATTAAATAATAATAATAATAATAATAATAATAATAATAATAATAATAATAATAATAATAATAATAATAATAATAATAATAATAATAATAATAATAATAATAATAATAATAATAATAATAATAATAATAATAATAATAATAATAATAATAATAATAATAATAATAATAATAATAATAATAATAATAATAATAATAATAATAATAATAATAATAATAATAATAATAATAATAATAATAATAATAATAATAATAATAATAATAATAATTAAAGTAAAATAGTCATCACATTTATGAAGAAATAAACATATGGCGAAAGATGTTTGGGTTTGTTTGCACAAGTTCATCAGTCAATTAGGTATAAACATAGTGTGTTGAAATCAACCAATAAATTACAATTTAGAGTGAAAAGTAAAATTCAAACAAAATCATAAAACATTAGATAAACAAGAAATTATCCAATAAATAATCGTGAAAATATTTCATGTAAACAAATATTTTCCGGGAAAATTCGTGTAAATTTCTTTCGTGTTTTAATGTTAAAAAATTATTCCCGTTGTGTCGGTTTGGAGATATTTATATTTTTGTACAAGTTGCTTAAATGGATTGTGTTGTGTTAATTAATTTTTATAGAATTAATTGTTTAATTAGCTTAAACTTTGTTTTAATAATTAATAAATAACGGACAATTATGAGAATAGAAAATATGAATATTTATTTCGTAATTAAAGTGATTTTAGATCTACAGTTTTCATTAAAAAAGGCGGAAGTTAAAATTATTTTGGAAGAAATACTGATATTTGGATTCCCTGCCGAATAAATTATTTCATCTTTTTTTTAATATAATACATTAATTATTAATATTTCAAAAATTAAACTTAATTTGTCATTTCAACATAAATGTTTCTATTTTATATAAATAAATAAATAATTATTAAATTTATTGCATTTTTATTATATATTTTCACTTGTCATTGGATTTTTTTAAAGTTATTTTTATCAAGGTTTCTCAAATCAATTTTTTAGTTTTATACGAATGGAATTAATTTGATTTTTCCCAGGTGCAATTTTGATTATTGGCATTAGGTTAGAAGAATCTAGATATAATTGCCAAATAAATATGACGACATGTTAAATTATATAAAAACGAAAAAATTACACATTTTTAAATCAATACTTTTAAAATGTTTCACATTGTTTAAATTATCAAAAATAACAATATGTAGAAAACTAAATCTCCAAAAGTAAATTTAACTAATAAATAGATTATGTTGTAATCATTTAAATTTATTATTTATTAATTCTGGGGCCTGGTTTTTTTAAATATCGAAATTCAAATGTCCAATTAACAAAGATCATGTTCCGGTGATTTAGAATATTTTATGAAATTCCAATAATAATAATAATAATAATAATTATTATTATTATTATTATTATTATTTATTATTATTATTATTATTATTATTATTATTATTATTATTATTATTATTATTATTATTATTATTATTCACTTTTTTTTAATTTTAAGATTCTGAACAAGGTATTAAATTGTTAAAGGCGTAATGTGAAAAATAAAAAATTCAAGCCAAGTTAACTTATTTTGTCGATTATTAAGCAATTGCACTGAAAATAAAAATAGTATACTAAAAACAGAAAACTTGTTTAAATTACACTTGTTAATTAATTATTTGCTAAATCAAATTCATCATAAAGTCTAATAAAATATTTAGTAAATTCATAATTATTTACAAATAAATTTATATGAATATTATTTTGATTTATTATTAATAGTATTAATAATAATATTAAATTAAATGAATTCCAAAATAAAATAAATTTTTAGAAATTTCACCATAATAATAAAAATTATTTCGTTTAATTCAGGGGAAATACAATAGAAAAACATTTCTTACCTGGGAATAAATTAGACAAATATTTTGGACATAAAAATCGATTTCCGCAATCAATAAAATAAAATTTTATCAATGGTTAATCAAAATAAAAGCCCCAGAAAATTCGAATCTGATTGTTGATTTGTGGAAGAGAAACTCGAAAAATTTCAATTTGCAAAACTGACGAATATCAAGTCAGAAAAAAACAAAACTCCAATTCGAATTGAACATAATTTTCTAACCAGACTGAAAAAAAAACAAAACCCGGTTTAACGCACATCTGGCATCCTAATTTAGTTGAGGACTGTATTGTCTGACGGTTGCTGATATATGCGCTCCCTAAAAATATTCCAAATCAACCAATTCTGTTATTGTGTTGGGCTAATTTTTGTTCCCGGGTCGATAATAAATTTGCGGTTGTGTCTGACAAGTAGAATGGCTGACCAATCAGATTGAAACAAATTTTGTCATTTCCCATTTCGTGGAATCAAAAACATATTGTCAAAGAGATGGAGAATTTGATATTTCCTTTGTTGCTCGTACATTCACCATTGGGATGAATTTTGAGTTTGTTTGGTTGCAAGTAAAATATGCACATGATATGGCATTTCCAGTAGTAACTGTTGAGCCTTTATCACCAATAATTGGTGGATAGTTGGGGTAAACAGACAAGTTTACTAATAAATTAACAAACCCAAACTGTAATTATTTCCCCAGAGTTATTCTAGATTATTAATATGATTATTTCACTATTAATTTTTGATAGCTATGTATTTTATGAGTCTAATAATTTTCCCCTTTCACATCTTACTTCAAATAAACAACAAAATGAATAAAAAAAAACAAAAAAAAATAATATTTTATTATCTACTATTTTAGGAAAAATTTAATTAAAATGTTTTCATAAGTGAGATTTAATATAAAAATATTTTAAATTCCGAAAAACATTTAGAAAGCAAAAGAATTTCAACTAACTTTATTTTTGTTAATAAATAAAGTCGACATAAATAAAATTACAATAAATAAATAAATATTGTTAAGAAAATTATTAAAATACTTAAAAGTCGTTTTTAATGTTAAAAATCATTTTATTTTTTAAAAACAATATACTTCAATAATTTAATATTTAATTGACTTAAAATAAACAATTAAAACAATAAATAAAAAGTAGAAATATATATAAATGAAAAATTAAAAAATAATTTTAAAAATTCAAACCTTGTTTAATAAATTTACTAATTTTCTCCTGATAAATTTTGTCGTCGGAAATACAAGTTTAAATCTATTTCCTACGAATCGATTGAGTAAACAATGACGAATAGTCATGAATTTAAACAAAATACTCAAAGAAATTGTTTTAATTTTTTGTGTTTGTTGCTTTCGAATTCTGTGGCACCGGTTAGGTAGATTTTTGAATCTAAATCGGCCAATTATATAATTTTATTTTACAATTTCTAACCTTCTCTTTTCTGTGTGTCATTTTTCGAAGCAGTTGCAATGGCGTATGAGAAATTATAATTTAGATTCAATCGAAATTAGAATAGTCAAAAATTTACTGCATTGCTTAAATTTTATGTTAGTTTTTTTTGAAAAATAAATTTATACGATTAGTAATTTGACACAGAGGAAAAAGTCTAAATTTTTAAGGTAACACAAATAATTAAATTAATTAAAATTAATTAAAATTAATTAAAAATTATTTTGGTAAAATTATTTTCCTAGTGATTTTGTGGGTCTATGAAAGCTGACTAGCATCGCAATATGAATATTTTTAGGGATTTTTGATTATTATATATTTTATTAATGGAGGTAAAATTTTAAGATAGAAAGACTTCTAAAAGTGGTGATAAATTATAATTTAAAAAAGAACTAAGTATAATTATTACTATAAATGCAATTAGAAATAATTTCTAAGTGAGAAGGCATCAAAAGTAAGGAGAATGGAGACACAATTCTAAAAGAAATGCAAGAAAAATAAATATCGATAATAAAAATATATAAACAGTATAAAAATTGAAATAAAATAAAAAGGAAATTTGAAGTAGAAGTTAATGTTTTAAATACAAAATATATAATTGATCTAAGGTTCGCAGTTACAAATAAAAAGTTGCAATAGCAGTACCGTCGAGAGAGGGGAAAAGGGGTGGAATTCCCTGGGTACTAAAGGGCTCTGACTCCGGAGACATTTTCACGAGGCCCTAGCCCGTTTGTCACGTCTTTTGACATTTCTATTTATCTACCCTTATTTTGACATTCTAATTAACATAAATTAAAAAAATAACAATTATTTAAAGGGAGGATGGTTGGGAGAAGGAAGGAGTATAGAAAAAAAGAAGAGGATTATGGTGGATGGCTGTAACTCTTGGTTTACAGAGGAGTCTCCCACGAACCAATGTCACTTTTCCCGTAGATATTTTGTAAATATGTAAATTCACACATAAATACATAAATATGTAACATAATGGGAATCATAACGGAGTAAATTTTGTTTCATTTTCCCTGAATCAATTTTTTGTTTGAAGGGGACACATTTCCAATTTGACATTTCTAAATTGCCAATACAAAAGTGACTTATTTTTTTTTGAAAACAAAACAAGAAAAAAATGTACATATACAATAAATTTAAAGTTTTCTTATTATGCAATTTTTGAAGACAACCAAAGTTATTGCTATGTATGACGAATAAAAACAACAAATAAAAATTAAGCGTTTTTGATCTGTGTTTATATTAGTTCGGTATGTATTATATTATTGAAATTATTGAAATATAACGACTGGAAAATAATAAAAATCAAATTTGGATTTCTGCAGAAAGGCTTTGTGATGTTCAAATGTTAATAAATGAAATTTAGACGGAGAGAAACGATTCAGCATAACGATGTAATAAATAAAATGCGATTGGTAGTTAAAAAAATTACTTTAAATGCAAAAGATTGAAATTTAGTCTGAAATCATTTGTTGAAAATAAAATTTTAATATTTTTTGGGCTTTTGTTTTATGATTATTGAAGACGAGGAGTCAGTTTAACAACTTATTTTCCTACTGAAACATTTATAAACTAACAATGCTAATAAATTGTATTATGATACTCATGTTTGAATAAGAAATATTTGTATTTTTCTCTTTTAAAAATTATTTTATAAGCGATTTATTTGCATTTCTAATTTTAACGGCAAACACACCTACGAAAATATATTTAGAGTTTTATAGTTTAGATTTGCAAGACTACAGATCAAAATAATATATAAAGTACACGATATTTCGACACAGCCTGTATCAAGCGTGTATTTCTTTTATTATATAATGTTATTTAGAAATTGTTGAAAATATTTCCATAATTTTAGATGAAAAATGTAAATAATATGGAATTATAACAGTTGAAAACTATTTTATTTCAAGTCTTCTTGTTTGTATTCTTTAGTAGCAACGCCCTTGTTCTCGATAGATAAGAATAAGAAAAAGTTGAAGACCTATTTAACATACCAATATAAAATGAAGGTATAAAACTGAAATAAATGTTTACCTTCAAAAGTGTAAATGAAACAGTGTATTTTTATTTGTGAATTAAAAAGGAAATAAAATTCATTTATTGCACTTTATTGACTCTTTCCAAACATTTTCACCTACGAATTTAATTTCTTAGTTATGTGGTACTAATGACAGGAATTAAGTCATGAAAATATTTAATTATATTTGAAAATTTTGTTCAATACATGATAAAGGTAAAGATTTATATTCGGTTTGATGTTGGTCAGCGGTTGCATAATTCAAATAATTTCTTTGGTCAGACACCAATTTTCTGCAGGGCAAAATAAGGAATGTCTGTAATCAGACCTAACACCCCTTCCCTTGAATAATTTAAGCTCGGTATTGTGTCTTTTGAGTGTGAAGTGCATTATTTTGCAATATTTTTGTTTTAATTTATTGTATTTTCCATGTAACTGTTTTTACACTCGTTCTAATTTATTAAAAACAAACAGAGTAGATTCTTAAATTGAAATAAAATGAAAAAGAAAATCCATGTATTAAAATGTCTTAAAATGATATACTAAATTTTATTAAATTATTTGATAGCGACCTATGACAACTTTTAAAAAATTTAAAAACTTGATCTTTAAATTTATTAAATGAAACTCTTTCATTTTATAAAAATGTTATTCACGATTTACATAAAAGGTTTTAAACCCTTTCATTTAGGACACTCACTTGAATATTGCATGCTTGGATGATTAAAGTGTATCAATGTTTTCAGAATAGTAATTTTTATTTAAAATACTCCTATTTTCTACTGAATGAAAAGAAATAGTTTATCACCAGGAAAGTTATAACCAACTCTATTCCTGCACCAAAAGGTTTAAAAATTAACTTAATTAAATTAAAGCTAAAACTGAAATGGCCCAAAATTCTTTGAAATAACATGAAGTTGAAAAAAACAAAATTACCAGTGTGTTGAGTTTTTAATTAGACAAATATTAACGTCGATGTTTCTGACTAGACGTGTTCTGTGAAAACAATTAGCTATATTTGTATTCATATTCGTATAATCTACAATTTACAAAACGCCAAATATCGTAATAAAATTCCTATTCTTACTGTTCAATAAGTTTCACTGTAACTGCTTTGGTTCCGAACGTTCTGCAACAATAATCTCCTCTTTTCTTTACTCTTTTGACTTAACTTGATTCTTTTATTTTCCTTTCCGCTAATTCTATTTTCTAACTTTAATTTTCCCTTTAATCCTATTGATGGATTATTCGTCCTTCCAGAAGTAAAATGCTGATTGTTTCTGAGTTTGAACTCATTTACTTAATGGCGTTTCAACTAGATCGTTTCTCTTATTCAAGCTTCACCTTGTGGTCTTTTTCATTCTTTTACTTTTTAAAGAAATAATTAATTGTCTCATTGTGTGTCTCTTTTGCGATAATCTTTTTTCCCGCTTTCAAATACTTATGTTGTCATGAAAATGGTTTTACAGAATCCAATTTGTTTACTTTTCTTTCTGTTTAATTAACTCGGGTTTCCTTAATTAATAATTTAATTAACAATTTTCTGTTTTTTGTACTCTTTCCTGCATTTCGACTCTTTCTGAACATACTCTGATGTATCCGTTCTCGTCATGATCTTTCCAATCATCTCCTTTACATCAGACCTTTTATCCAAATTTTAATTCAATGATTTCTTGCTTTTGAAAAGCCCAAAAGCAGCTATTTTTTTAAAAAATAATATTCAGATTAGTCTCTGAAATATGAATGTTTAAGACTTGTTATACCTTGTTTGTAATTCTGATGGAGAATCACATGCCTTTTCTTGCCACATCTTGATTTCAGTGTTAAATTGACGTGATTTCTCTATTACCAATAATTTGAATAGTACTATTCTTTCTAATATTTGCCATGGAATGAAAATGTCGATTCCAGTCGAATACCCCCTTAATTGTTTTTCATCCTTAACATATTTTTGTAATTCTAACTTCAAACAATAAGTTCTTATAATTTATTAATAAACGAAATCAGAACACAATACAACCAGAGTTGTAGACTTATTGATAAACATATTGATAAACATAAACAAAAGTGTGTGTGAACAATCTTCAATTACAAAAAACTAATAATCAGTTAAATATTTGAGTTAAAATTTGAAAAATCCGTTAGGAAAAAATGAAAAATACACAAAATATGTTTACCAATAAGTCTAAAACCCCAGTTGGATTTTGATCGGATCTTGTTTATCAATTTATATGTAATGGGTGTAATGTCACATATATTGAAGAGACTTCCCGTCATCTCTGTATTCGAACTCGAGAACATTATAAACCGAAGGCATTGACAAATATTAGTGAGCACAATAAGGTAAGAGTAAAATTGGATTGTCTGATTTCAAAATTTTATTAATTTTTTTTATTTCAGTAATTATTGGAAACGTGTAATTTGTGAAGCGTTATTGATAAGTCATTGGATCCGAAAATCATTGTACAAAACGCAGCGAATACTTGTGTTTTAAATGTTTTGAAATAGATTTATAGAAATATATATATATATATATATATATATATATATATATATATATATATATATATATATAATTAAATAATTATTAAGCTATTAAATTGGAAAATTTTAAATTTCAGTATATTACATTTTTGTTTATGTAGTTGCTGTAATCATAAATCTATAATTTCTATAGTTATTCTATACTAATCTATGACCAAAGGATAACTGTCGAAATATATCGTAAAACGATTGTTTGAGTGGCGCTTTCTTATAATTATATGTACATTATACAAATATGTAGATGCAAACATAACTGTTTAACACGTAGTTTAAATTCCAAACAACTGATAAATACCATCTCAGGGGATTACACGTAGACATTACAAATGAGAATTCTTAAAACATTCTAGGTAATTTTAAATCTTAAAAGCATTTATTATATTTAATTCCCATGTTCGATATATTGTGTCATGTTAACCTGTATAATTAACATGCGTGTCTAATTTATTGTTTTAATTGGCTGGATTCTGACCTAGACCTGACTAGACCTGACTATGATATCGGAAAGAGTACCAGATTCTGTATTGTCATGATTATCACTATGGGAATTTATTGGTTTATTATTTGCTTTTTCATTTGTAAAGGTTTCACATTTTTTCGCCATAACTATAAAAACTACTTCCTGTTAACATTTTTACTCAGTCATCACAAAAACCTTGGCCCAAAATCCTAATTGATCATAAGGTTTATAGACCTTAACTTATTTGTATTATCATAACTGCTATTCCTTGTTTTACTGTTACTTCGGCTTTTATACTTAATTGGTGATTTTGTGGTAATTACGTGGTAACTGTGTAAAATAAACGAAGCTGATTTTCTAGTCAGTTTTAATGTCCAACCGATTAAAAGTATTTCTCGCGTGTTCATTATGGAGCAAGCTTCAGTATATCAAGATTGGTAAATAGTATTGAATGTCAAAGTATCGCGAAAATTTAATTTCCCAATTCAAAAAAATAAAAATATAAGATAATGAAATCAAGTTATTTTTGTTGAAAGATGTAATCACAGAATATGATGATCCCAGTTATGAAACTAAGAATAATTAGATTCTTTTCATCAAGTTTTGATTATTTATCGTATACGTTTAACTTTTCTATGAAATATATGAAAAATGAAATATATAAATATAAAATATAACAATAATAATAATGAATATTAATAATAATAATTATTATTATTATCGGATCAATACTAAAATTTTCAAATGCCAAACAAATTGTGACAATAAAAGATGGAGCACACTTAATTGATTTTATTCATATCAAAGTGACGAAAATTATTCAAACATGCTCTAATTCGACAGAGTAAGAATCATTATAATCGATATTTATCACAATACATCGGTATATCAATTAATACAAAATTATTATTATTATAATTATTATTATTATTATTATAATTATTATTATTATTATTATTATTATTATTATTATTATTATTATTATTATTATTATTATTATTATTATTATTATTATTATTATTATTATTATTATTATTATTATTATTATTATTATTTGATTTAGTAAGGATGGAAATATTTATAAAAACATTCAAATAACTAGAATATTCACATGGTTCAATCTGCAAGAAATCGTACAAAATCATACAAATTTGTTTCTCCTTCTGGCAAGATTCGTATAAATAATCCCAATTGCCGTCAAGAGAAATGAGGAAATGTAACAATCATTAATACATTGAAAACTTTGAATGAAAAAAAAATCTCTCAAAAACTCTAACGTAATACATAATTATTCTTCAAATATGTTCATAATTAGTATTTTAATTATGTCAAAATAATGTCAAAACAAAACTTGAGATCAAATCATATCAACTGGATTCCTATACATTTGGCGACGAATAATGCCTGATAATTACTTCGTGGCGGTTTGGAATCGGTATTGATGCTAATCGAATCTCTTCTTCGGCTGTTGTCGGTGGAGGTGGCATTGGTAGGTCGGGATCTAAATCAGTCCAGTTTGTGTTTTCCGTTATTACCAGAGAATTTGGAATTGGTTTTTGACGTTTGATTAATTGTTGATTAAGTTCATTTATTACAAGATCTTGAGTAGGATTGAAATAGTGTACTAAATGATGATGAAAATCGTAAATTTATTTGTCAACTATATAAATTATAAAAAGGAAATATTTCATGGAAAACGGAATTTCATTGATGATTAATTTACCATATATAATATTGATAATAAAAACAAATATAATTATATGAATTTTTGAATATGTGTATCATGTTATATGCATTGATATACAAGTCATGTAATTACATAAATTGCAGGTACATTTCAAACTATTTCCAATTTACAAGAAGTGAATCATAAATATTACAGAAGTTTCCTGAAAATCGTGCGCAAATCTCATGAAATTTATTCTGATCGAAATACAGAAAAAAATACAAAACATATTTTATAATGTCGATTTGAGAAAATGAAATTCCCAGTAGAGAATTCTGATTAACAAGTAATTATTATTCACAACTATTAGTAATATGTTATTAATAATATAAATTGAGGAAATATATTTTAAAAAATAATGACTAATAATAATAATAATAATAATAATAATAATAATAATAATAATAATAATAATAATAATAATAATAATAATAATAATAATAATAATAATAATAATAATAATAATAATAATAATAATAATAATAATAATAATAATAATAAAACATCCAGAAGCCGTAACAATTCAGCATTGAACATTTTTAGATAATTTAAGTAAGTTTTAAGTAATCTGTTTTAAGATAACAACAAATACTTTTTTCTTCACTTCCTATTTTTGAAAAAAAATTATTTAAAATATTACTTATTAACATATCTAAAGATACGATAATCTTTGCTTCAACTTTTATATATCAAACTAGTAATAGATTCGGTTAAAAAAATGATGAAGATAAAGTTGACAGAGGTTTTTTGAGAAGGCTTTCTTAAATAAACTTTACAATTGATGACAAAATATATATAGTTATTATTACTAAGGTACCAACCTTCCAAAGGGCGATTTACAACTACATTATTTTGGATTATTGGTGACATTGAGGCATTACTCAATTCAACATTTTCATAATCATGAGTATTATCACTCAGAGAAGTTGTCCGGTGATGGTTTCTGCCAATCTGTGAACAATTGATATGGTGAGATTCGGATGACCGCGTTAATGTTGACGTTTGCTGTGATGGCTGGGATGAATTATTAGACTTGGACACTAAAATAAATTATTTTAATTAATTAATTAATAATATAATTGAAGATTAATAGTTGTGAATGTTATAAAATATTTAATACAATATTTATCCATTATATAAGATCAATGATTTTATTATTGAAAGAAAATAGTCATATAATAATAAAAGTAACATGTATATGTTCTATAATTCTAAAGGAAAATTGGATGAGCAAATATAACTAAAAAATATTTTTAACAAAACAACTGTCTGTTAAAAAATTAACCTTGTTTAAAGTGTCATTAATAATTATATTTCCGGATTAAGATTCTGTTAGAAACGGCTTGTAATGTAAATTGCGTTGTGCGACATTGTTTCTATACAAATAAAGGGTTACTTTCACTTTTATTTTATTTCAAATATTAAATTGTTTCACATAATTTGATGTTAGAAACAAAAAAGTTAACTTCAACATTTAAGAAGAGTATAAAAAGATTTTCAGTGAAAAATGACTAATGATAAAATATCTTAAACCTTTTATGATAATATTTGTGCTTGAGTAAACGGATTTTCCCGATGAATTTTCATTGTCATTTGCTTTTATAGCATTTACATTAGATTGAGATTCCAATTGTACCAGTACATATTTATTATTACTAATATCCTTTACAACCACGTACGTTTCAAATACTTTAATTGATAATGGAATTTTAGCCATTTCACAATTTTGTGACTGTCATTTTAAGATTAGAATCATCTTATTCAAAATTATATCAAATGCCTGACGGATATAATATTATTTGAATGTTGATATAATATTTCGATATAACGACTGAACAAGTGAGATTTTACTTGCTTGTAAAGAATATTATAACATTTTGATGACTTTTGGATGGCTTTTGGTGTAATCATTAACCAATAAACCTATTAGGTTGATGTTCTTATCTTTAGAATAAATTTCAATATCCAGTACAAAACATTAACTATAAACTAATCACTAAATAGACGACTTGTAACCAAAATCTTTTACTCCTTCTCCTAGTGCATAACTACTGTCCTATTTTGTCTTTAGAATTTTTAAAGCTGACCTCTCATGAATTTTGGATTTTTCACAATTTTAACCACTTAAATCCGATTAAAATAACTAGTATTTTTTTAGATACCGTTGTAGCTTCTTCGTCAACTGAGTCAATTTTCTTTTTAGTTTATATATGTAAATCTGAGAAAAAAATAGTTCTTCTAAGTTTTCGAAAAATATATGTTAATTTGCAAATTTTTCTTTTCATTTAAACATAAAAATAGCAAATATTCATTACGTATGTCATTACAATATCTTTCCTTAATATTAGAAAATAGGAAACTCTAAATAGATTGTGATATAGCCAATCATAGTCAATGGAAACATCCAAAAAAATGTCAGATTCAAAGAAGCAATTCTCATTATAAACAGACAGTCAAAAATCAACACTAAAGAAGAAATCAATGAAATCAGCAATTTGATCTGTTGTCATTGACCTTGAGAATAACTGATAATATATAAGAAATATAATAAATTTAAAAAAATAATAATTAATATAATATAGAAATTTTAGGAAATATGCTTTGAAAAGATAGGATTTAAAAACCAAAATTGACACATTTATTAAAATATTTAAATCACGTATATAGATAGTTATTGGAGGCTTTATTTTATAAATATTTTAAAATATTTTGAAATATTTTATTGGAGTAGGCTTCTAGGGGCTAATTATGAAAATTTTAAAATTTTAGTTGGTGTAAATATTTTTATAAATATTTTAAATGATATTTATAATAATTTTAAATAAAATTTTTAAAATTTCAGAAAAAGAAAGTATATCATTATATTATATAAGAAGTAAGAAAAAAAAATAAAAGAAAGATAGAAATGTATGTTCGGGAAGAAGTTTGCTAAATTCCAGGAGATTGACAAGGACTATCTTATAGTCGAACATTTTTTTCATTAAATACATTATTTGCAGCAAAAGGCTTAATTTATCACTTTATTGTTTTAGAGTGTGATATACTTAAAAAAGTCATTTAGTAAACATTTCACGGTGTATATTTTTATGGAAAATTATTTTAAAAATTCTATTTTCACCGCATAATATCCATAATCAAGCATCTTTTGGACAAATACTGTTAATATATGATAAAGTTTTGTTTCATGCATTATATTCAATGATGAGATCTAAAAATTTGAATTATTGTAATTTGAATGATTTATCATACGGTAGCATATTTTACATATTTACCATAATGCATTTGCACAGTACACTAATATATACACAGTTTTTAATTTCACAATAATCTTTAATCTTAAACGCAATGTAAATTTTAAATGTAATAAATTCACAAAAAATTAACATTAACAATGAACTAAAAATGAAAAAATGTTGCTGTATATAAAATTAAATATTTATAATAAATTATATTAAAAAAAAATAACAAGAGGCTCGCAAATTATCAAAAAAAATTAACAAAGGGATAACTAGAGTCCTTTATATCTCACCACTAATAATGTTGCATTTTGACTTGTGATAAAAATACTAATTTGTGTATAACTTTGAATAAACATTTAAAAATATATAATTATTAACAATGAAAAAAGAATTAATTTAAGCCAAATCTTTAGGGGAAAAGTTGTTAGGTGTTAGTTGTATAAATTAGCTATAGTTAAAGATAGCGCTACGGTGGCATATTTGGCATATTTACCATAATTTGTAGGATATTGAATCGGAATGTTGGAATATACTATATTTGGAACATAAGTAAAACTGGAAACATTTCTCGACATAAAAGTCTTGGATTTTCTAACATGTCTTAATTTCGGACTCGATGTTGGCGTAATTTCTTCATCATCATCATCACTTTCTTTATTTTCTTTTATAATTAATTTTGATAAGGAATTATGTTTCATTTTGAAAGATTTATCTATCATGAAAATTTGATTAAAAAAATTAAATCTTTACAAAATTTTTCACAATTAAAATATAAGAAAAATCCAAATTAAATTTAAATTATAGTAGCCTTTAAAATTACAGCAATAAATATATAAATAAAAGTATCTTCATGCCAAATATAATATTTTTAAACATTTTTAATAAAAATTAATTAATTAGCATATTATTAATTAATGATTTTAAATTACCTACTTCAACTCATTAGATACTAATGTTCCCATTTAGGACCTCTGACATTTTATCGATTAATTCACAGTTACCAACAATAATAATTTACTAATTATTCGCGTCACTAGTTGGTGCTGAATATCAAACCCATCATTCACTTGACATTGTTGTCATTTATGTTTATGTCTAAATATGTCTAACAATACAGAAAAAAGTTGGTACTTAATGAGTTAATTTTGCTATGGGATTGTTCAAAAACTTATAAATGAATAATTAATTTATTGAAACCTGTTTACTTGCTAATTTTAGCTTTAAATTCGCACATGTTTGGTCAAAGATAGAATTAATAATAAGGAGTAACAGAACAGGAACAGAATTGTAGGAAAATCCAAAAGTCAGTGTGAACAATCTATAATTACAAAAAACTAATAATCAGTAAAATATTTATATTAAAATTTGAAAAATATTAAAAATGAAAAAAAACGCACGAAAGATGCATAAAACAAGAAATCACAAATAAATTAAATAATAAACCAAAGTCCAGTTTGTAAAATGAGATAAGTAAAGAAATATGACTTTCAAGGGATGTTATAACGACATCTTCATTAAAGAGTTGGGAAATCAAGTGAAATGAATTGGAATATCAACTGGTTACGTTTTAAGTATTTATAAAATTATTTGTTTGTACTAAAAATTAATAAAAGTGAAAGAATTTGTTTTTATTTATTGTCAAAATTATTATGTGCATATGAAGTATAATTTGATTATTAATTGAGAATTCTATTAATTCTGTAAATACAAACTATGATAAATAAAATGGAAATTGTTTTTAAATAATTTAAAAATAACTTAAAAAATGAAGTGAATAAATTTTGTTATTGATTATTTTTTAATAAATATATTTTATTAATATTTTCTTAGAAATTGTATTATATAAGAAATTATTTTCTGTGCATCCAGAAAATTATATCAATAAAAATATTGTACTGTCATGCTATTTTTCTAAGGCAGAAAATTGATAAGATTAAAATAAATATAAAATAAATAAACATTTACATTACAATTTACTATTAAGAATTACATTTTCATATTT
Organism: Schmidtea polychroa; assembly: GCA_959609185.1. Taxonomy (NCBI): domain Eukaryota; kingdom Metazoa; phylum Platyhelminthes; order Tricladida; family Dugesiidae; genus Schmidtea; species Schmidtea polychroa. The sequence continues at coordinate 224,914 of CAUHTR010000006.1, read as the reverse complement.
CAGACTGACATTTTCTCATAATTACTATCGTTATCACTTACGCTAACACTGGAATATTCCGGTCTTCTGCACTTTTGACTTCAGCCATTTACAAAAAAAAATTTTAAAAAATATGTTTTTGTCTATTTTCATAAAATTTAAATTCTCTTAAATTAAAATCATTTATAGTTTAATTATTTTTAAATAAGTTTTGTTATAAATAATAATAGTAATAATAGTAAAAATAATAATAATAATAATAATAATAATAATAATAATAATAATAATAATAATAATAATAATAATAATAATAATAATAATAATAATAATAATAATAATAATAATAATTTATAATAATAATAATTAATAATAATAATGATAATTAATAATAATAATAATAATAATTAATAATAAATTATAATAATAATAGTAATAATAATAATAATAATAATTAATAATAATAATGATAATTAATAATAATAATAATAATAATAATAATAATAATTAATAATAATAATGATAATTAATAATAATAATAATAATAATAATAATTATAATAATAATAATAATAATAATAATAATAATAATAATAATAATAATAATAATAATAATAATAATAATAATAATAATAATAATAATAATAATAATAATAATAATAATAATGAAAATAATCATAATGATAATGATAATAATTATTACGTTTAGAATTTTTGTTAACTAGGTAAAACATAGATAACATTACCATATATAAATCTAAGCCAACACCTTAGGTATTTTTGTGACTTCCAAAATTAAAAAAGCTTAATCATAAAAAATAATTAAGATTTAAACTTTTGTTTATTACAATAAATAAAAACCCATTAAGTCGAAAGTACTGATATTTTAGTTTTTTTATGTTAAAATTATAATAAAATAATAAAATAATAAAAAGATAAATTCTAAATATCATTACAATAAAGCTTAGAAATGGAACATTAAATGGCATTGTAAAATAATTTTAACTTATAAAAATTTGTTTTGATGTAGTGAAATTGAAAAAAAAATTAATTTAAAAATTGAATTTGAAATTCAAATAAAAATTTCTTTTGAAACTCAATATTGAAAAATAATTTAATATGAAATTTAAAGTAAAATATTTTCAAAGGGTAAACTTGGGTTTTAGTGTCCAAAATTTAATTTAATTTTTTTTTCAACTATTTTTTTATTTTTTAAACCATTATACATTTAATAGAACGATAAGAAATGACTGACAACTTTTATTTATGAAACAAAACAGTTATTAAGCGTACAGTGAGGATGACGTCATGAAATATATGGTACTAAACATAATTCCCAGCGATTGCAATAATGAACTTAGAAAATACATCCTGTTAGACGAAACTGATTCCTGTACTTAAATTCACGTAGGTATGAATGGAACAGAGCGCAGCTGGTTCCAAACTGTCGTTGCAGTTTGTGTTTGGCTGGCTTGGACTTGGTCATGTGTCGGATCAACATAGTTCTGTTAGTGGACAACTACCGAATGTTCATAGATGCCTTGTCTGATCTGGTTCACGTTGGCATACGCCGCACAACCATCGGAAACTATGTGACTTCCTGGCAGAATGTGCTCTTTAATAAGTGTCTGAGACTTTGACTAGAAAGCACTTCCCACTCTCCCGTTTAACACAACCAGACACCCAGTAGCCGTTGCGTCATTGGCCTATGTGGTATTTACTGTGAAAATACTTTGTTTCATTGGTTTCAACGACGATCGATTGACCATTAACGTCAAAGCCTTCAATCTCTCCAGCGTTTCTCTCAAGCCAGTTTTCACATTCCTACCGCATGAAGTTGCACCAATCGATGACTATTGCATGATCTCCTATGTTGACCCCCATGTTTGATTTGATCTTGAGGCATGTCAGGTGACCAGCAGCATACCATCAAAACAATTTGTTGAATGGTATTTGTTGGTATTTGTTGAATACCGCAACTCTCACACGACCACCTCTTCCCGTCAATCCCTTGGCTGTATGTTCGAAGTGTACACAGCTGATTACATACATTACATGTCATTGTGTAGCGAATCAAACTCCTAGATGTACACCACTGTAATGCCGCGAAGGGGTCTTTCAATTCTGCAGCTAATGACGACAATCGCCATACCTCCTGCCTAATAACTTTAGCGTTTAGATCAAGATTAACAGGAACAATGCTAGTGGCATTCCTTGGTTTCCCAGCCATGATTATTCAAATAATCATTTTTTATAAATATTTAAAAAAGTAAATATGTCAATTAAATATAAAAAAATTTAATTAAATTTCGGACGCTAAAACCAAGGTTTACCTTTCAATGTACGGTATTGGATTTGATGAATGAATTTTGTATAAAAAGACCAAAACTATTGTAGATATTAAAAAATTCCAGTTTAATTGCATTATTTATCAAATACACCTATCCCCCGATTTACACGGTACTTGTTTTACACGTTTTCGCTTTTACACGGTTTTTCAAATAAGTTTTTTTTGTTTTTATCGCACTCTACTAAATGCTACTGTGTTTGAACACGTGCGCTGTGTACACATCTCACGTGGAATCCCGAGCTTATGTGCTGACTTGCTGCACATGCACACTGTGTCTGTATTTCTTCGCATAAAATTAAAGTTTTAAAGTTTAAAGTGAGTGCATATTTTACAATTTTACAATATTAAACTGTGTGAAGCATATCGCCTTATCATACACTGCGATTAAGCAAACAACGCTCAATAGCTGTTGGAAAAAATTGTGGCCAAATGTAGTCAAAAATGAACATTCCATTTCAACGTTAAATGATGAATATTCACAGATAGTACAGATGGCGCATTCATTGGGCGGAGAAGGTTTTGATGATTTTACTGATGATGATATCGCAGAGTTAATGGCTGATAAAGAACTAAGTGAGGATGATTTAGTTAACTTAGTTTGCGAAAGTGAGTCTGAAAAATCTGATGAAGAGGAATTAGTACCAGTAACATTCACTGCAAAAGTCATCCGCGAAGGACTCGCATTGGGAAGAAAGCTGGGTAATCATTTTATACAAAATGACACAAACGTAGAAAGGGCTTTACGATTCCAACGTGACATAAATCGCTGCTTGGCTCAATATGAAGAAGTTTACAAAGATCTTACAAAAAATTCGAAGCAATTGTTAATAACCGATTTTATTACCACCTCTCAGAATGTAAATATTTCTGCTTCAAACATCGAATCGGCACAAATAACTTCATATTCCTAATTTTATTATACTCCTTTTGGTCTAAAAAAGATTTTAATTTATAAAAAATACTTTACATAAAACTTATGAATTTTTTTTAATTTACAATTACAATTATAATTTTTAATTTTAATTTTAATAAATTTTAATAAAAATTAACGACAGAAAATAAAAATTATTATTATTATTATTATTATTAATATTATTATTATTATTATTATTATTATTATTATTATTATTATTATTATTATTATTATTATTATTATTATTATTATTATTATTATTAACAAAAACATCGATATATTTACTGATTCATAGTCTAAGCTTTTAAATAAATACAATGGAAAAGAAATCAGTGGTGAAATTTGAAAAAAAAGTTCTTCTAATATTATTATTATTATTTCAGTTTAAAATATTTTAATCGATTAATTATCAAATTTTATTAAATACTCTTTAATGCTTCACTGATCAATAGTGCAGTGCTTGTTGAATTAAAAATTCAGTTTTTGTCACTGCTATCATCTGAATTTTTATTTTATTAATTAATTAATAACCTTATTCCTGGAAATTTATTGAAATATTATTTTAATGTAAAAATCATCATTTAGAAAATTTGGTAATTGTATTCATTAACAGATTCCTGTTACGTCAATAATAACAATCTCACAGTTGTTTTACAATTTATTCTATTTTAATTTTGTTTTATTGGAATTTGGAAATAATTCGGCCAGAATCAGTAAATTCTCAGTATTTTGAAAAAAATATACAAGAATTAAAATTCTTCATTTTTCAATTATATATCTGCTATCAGTTATATATCTGCTATCAGTTATATATCTGCTATCATTTATTCTATATATATATATATATATATATAGACTATTTTACATACACAGGTTGGCAGACAACTATTGGTGAGCTTCTATAACTTCAATAACTTTGCTTTTTTTATTTTTAGAAAATCTTATTTAAACGTCTTTTAATATAATAGCTTATGTAATAGGTTACAGCTTTAGCCTATAATATTAAAAAGATTATTGTTTGATCGTTCATGTATATTAAGTTAGGAAAATTTAGAAGGTCGTCTAAAAACGGGAAATATTTATTTCCAATGTCAAACTTGCATTAATTTACTTTAACAATATTATTTTAGGGCCGAGAGAATCTATTCATGACTCTCATTTTTCAAACGAAATGAATATATATATATAATTATAAGAACTTAAAATTCAGAGTTTGAAAATGCAATCATGAAAATTACGAAAACTTGCTCATTTATAATACAACAAAAATCGATAGAGAAAAATCTGTTAAAAGTCGAGAGAAAGTATAGAGGCGGAAATTAATGGCCTCGAGAAATCAATTAAAACTGAAAATTGAATTGGGATTTTTTAAACAAGAGAAAATCTTAAATAAGTTTATATTTTCAAAAGATTTAGAGCAAATAAAAATACTGGCTAAAGCAATTAATTTTAGCTTAATATTATTTAATCATGCTGGGAGCAAAGTTTTCTTTAATTTAAGAGTTTCTATGAGTAGATTTGGTTAGAATATTTTTAAATCTAGAAATTATTATAAAATTAACAATAAACTGTCGCAAAAGTTAAAGTAAGTTCGATTTTCAAATTTTCATTTTTGAAAAAGTTTAAAAAAGAAAATTATTTTCTGATGAAAGGTGGCATTATTATACTTGGAATTCTTATTTATCTAGCAACAAAAATTAGTTTCATTAAAACTTTTATATTCTATGACAATTTACATTAACAGTTACAAAATTCCATAAAAATAACAAGTAACTTTCACGTAACATAATAAATAAATATCATAATTTAATAGTTATTATTATTATTATTATTATTATTATTATTATTATTATTATTATTATTATTATTATTATTATTATTATTATTATTATTATTATTATTATTATTATTATTATTATTATTATTATTATTATTTAAAACAATAAAATGATAATTTAAGCCTTTTGCTGCAAATAATGTATTTAATGAAAGAATTTTCGACTATACGATAGTCCTTGTCAAGGATATTGACAAGGACTATCGTATAGTCGAAAATTCTTTCATTAAATACATTATTTGCAGCAAAAGGCTTAAATTATCATTTTATTGTTTTAAATAATAAATGCTGCTACCAAGCAATCATCATTTTATATTATTATTATTATTATTATTATTATTATTATTATTATTATTATTATTATTATTATTATTTATTATAATTTTTATAATTGTTATTATTATTATTATTACTATTATTATTATTATAAACAGTACAAGCTTTGTGATAACCAGTGCAAATCCCAATAGTAGACTAGTTTTGAGCTTTTGGCTCTCATCATTACTATGCAGGAGACGTGACGATTTCTTTTCGCGCCAGTTAAGTATACAATATTGCTGATTCAACTCTATTGCATACTTTCCCTGGTACACTGGAAATCACATCACTTATTATTACTATTATTATTATTGTTGCTATTAATATTACTATTATTTTTATTATTATTATTATTACTATTATTTTTATTATTATTATTATTATTATTATTATTATTATTATTATTATTATTATTATTATTATTATTATTATTATTATTATTATTATTATTATTATTATTATTATTATTATTATTATTATTATTATTATTATTATTATGACATAGAGTCTCCCTAAATTATATGGCATTACACATTACAAGTAAAACGTTATAAGGGATAAGAATATCGACAAAAAAGTAGTATGGATTTATTACTCAATATATTACGAATTTTACAAGACTTTGAAATAATTTTAACATTGAGATCATTTTTTTTTAAACCAGCTTTTCTAAAAAAATTAAAACGCTAAGAAAACGGTATCATATAGTCAGCAGATTTCAATTAAAAAGACACATGAGAAATTTATTGTGAAAAATAAATATGAAAAGTAAAAATAATAATGGTAATGACGTTGTAAAATACATTTTAGTAATATTAATAATAGCATATTAAAGTCATTTTCCTTTTAAAATAAATTTTTCGAATATTTTAAAATATATATTTTATTAGGAGAAATCAGAGTTGTGAACCCAAACTTGGATCATATCTTTTGTGAACTCTAAATTTAAATTTATTGAACCAAAAAGTCCAACTGATTCAGGGTCAAAATAATATTTAATTAAATTTCCAATATTTTAAAATTTTAAAAATTAAATTTCAACAAAACTCAATTAAAGTAATATTTTCAAAAAAATTATTGAATTTTTTAAACCCAAATCTGAATCTGAACTGATAAATATTTTTTTAAAATTTTACAATATCATATATGAAATATGCTGTGAGAATGTCTTACATATTAGTCATGGAAAATCCATTCATTATTTCACAATCACAAATTTATTTGATTTTTTACAATATTTTACATAGAAAAAAGAGAACTATGAAAAATCTAATGAAATTTATTTATTTTGTAAATAATTGCTTCTTCTGTATATCGGCTGCAATTAAACGTCTCATTAAGCAGTTATATTGAAAGAGATTGAAAAGGAGTTTAAAAAAATTAATATATAAATTAAAATATTTTACTTTACAATAAAGAAAAGATTTAATTTTTGTAGACTTAAATAATATTTTTCAAATAAAACATTTATTCTTCGCATGAAATTTATTTTTGGGTAATAAAAAAATGACAATTATTTTGGAAATCAGATTGAGATTTATTGTTTAGTTGAAATCTTTCCTAGAGAAAAATCAACATTAGATTTAATTTCAATTTTATAATTAATATTGTTTAATTTCTTTTCTGTTTTCTGTGGTTCATTTTTCCGGGTGTCTTGTTTTCTCAACAATAAATTTAAATGGCAATAAATGCGAGATTAAAAATTCATAAAATTAAATTATCATTTAACAAATTTCATCACCGATAAGGTGCTGCAGGTAAATGGGTACCCAATTATTTACTGTAAAATCTTTGTCCTTTATATTGTGCAAAAAGTGAAGGACTTGAAGTCACAAATTTCGATATCTCTTTTCTTCTTAATATTAATTCTAGATAAAAAGAAATTACACCTTAATAAAAAACAAGTAGAGATCATTTATTGCGGTTTTTGGATTAACTAGAAAGTGGTCTGCCACATATGATGCTTTTAAACAAGGATTTTTCTCAATATATTTCCTAATCAGATGAGGACAATTTTAAGACACAGAATGGTTGTTCTATGATTTTGTTGATGTGAAACCTTTCCTTTAAATTAAATTATAATTTTATCTATAGAAGAAAATGATAATACAAGAATTTAGATTATTTTTCACCTGAGCATCTCACATTTGACAGGTAATATGCCCCATTAAAGAAATAATAAGTCAAAGACGGTGGTTGAATTGTGTTCCGATCTCGTTTATCAGTTTACATGTAATGGGTGTAATGCCACATACATTGGAGAGACTTCCCGTCATCTCTGTATTCGAGCTCGAGAACATTGTAGACCGAAGTCTTTGACCCATATTGGTCAGCACAATAAGGGCTGTAAGATTAAAATAGGTATGTCTGATTTTAAAATTTTATTAAAAAACTTCGATAATTATTGGGAACGTGTGATTTGTGAGGCGTTGTTGATAAAATCATTGAATCCGAAAATTAATGTGCAGAATGCTGTAAATACTTGTGTGTTGAGTGTTTTTAAATAAGCTTTTGTGTATTGTATGTATTGATTGTTGTGTTAAATTAAATAATTGATAAAAAAATTTTAAATTTTTAAATTATTAAATTAAATTTTAAATGTTAAAGTTTTTAAAAAATAATATTTTTATAAAATAAAAAATTTTTATATATAATTAAATTTGTTTAAAATCCTTTATTTAATGAGTATTATATCCCACCTGATGATGACAGGAAAACTGTCGAAATTAATCGTGAAAAAAATGTTTGATTGGCGTTATCTTATAATTAAATCATTGCCATGTATGTTTAACTATTTATTAAAGAAATACTTTGAAGTTTGTGTCTTCATCATACATAGCCCTTTGGAGTTTACTTGTGTTATAATTGAGGTCAGATTTTATCTAAATCTAGATACTAATATCAAGAAATGATAATTTTATGAATGTTAACAAATACTTGCATAGTGTGCATTCAAAGACTGGTATATTTGTGTAAAATGGAAAATCGGATCTATTTGTATCATTAGGAGCACATGTGTAACGATAGACTCCAAAGAACTAAAGACGAGTATATTGCAATCTAAACAAATACAAGTCATACAGAAACTTGGTTATCTGTTATGAAAAACCACCATTATTACTTAAAAAATGTGAAGATAGAATGCATAGTAAAATACTAAGCAAGAATCTGAATGTAGAGCCTCAAAAAGATAAAACAATGAAGATCTCAAAAATACCTTTATTCTATTCCAATTGAAAATTACAAATCCTATTAGCTAAGCTAAGAGAAATAACTTTATCAAAAGGAATCGAATCGGGAGAATATTATTTCAAGAGTTCCGAGGGTTTTAAATGATTGAAAAGTGCTGTTATAGATTGTTACTTATATTTTTAAATGAAATATGAAAATAAACCATAATAAGATAATTAACAATACTTTGATTTTTGCCGTCCTTTTCTGATTGCGTCACTTCTGGAAGTGTCATTCTTCTCAATCCAGGGGTTTTTGAGCCCGGTTGTGAGACGTAATGATCTGTGACAGAATTTGTTAGATTTATACTAGTACGATTTGAATCCATCTCGGATTCTGAAGTTTCCTGTGTGTATTGTTGAGTGTATGGTTGTTGTTGTTGTTGTTGCATGGAGAATTTTCTTTGGGCCGCGTTAGTTAGCTCTTGCAAATTCGTATATACCGGTAAGGGAATTGCTTGATTCGGATAAAGCTGTTTGGATTGGTCCATTTTTTGCAAGGTAGCGTCTGAGCGGTGTTCGGTTTTGTCTAAATAATGTATCATATTCATTTAATTAATTAACTATTATTAATTATAAATTAATTGAAAATAGATTAAAATATCACAAAGCTTGTAATGTTTATCTTAATTGAAAATAAATTATAATAAACATTCTGTTCACTTTTAATTAAAATAAATAATTTAATATTTTTTACTAAATCAAATGAGTTATTAAGTCACATAGTGCAACTAAACATAATGTAAATTTCATTATATTTCGTAGAAATGTAAGTTAAAACTCATATAGATTCCTTATCTACAGTTGAACATAATTTAGGTAGGATGTAGATCGGAAGATACAGAAAAAGGGTTAGTTGGATGAAATGAGCAGGATTTTAACACATTATCCACCAGGTACGAGATAAATCGTACCTCAGCTCATTGTTATAACGTAATTATTAGAAAGCGCCAATCAAACATTCGTTTCACGACATATTTCGACAGTTTTCCTGTTATCATCAGGTAGGATACAATAACTATTTAAATTAAGGATTTTAAACAAATTTATTAATAAAAACATTTCATTCTTTTAAAAATTATAATTTAATATATTATTTTTTAAATTTTAACATATTAAATTTAATTTAGTAATTTATTAATTATTTAATTTAACAACAACAATCGATACATACAATATACAAAAAATTGTTTAAAAACATTAAAAACACAAGTATTCACTGCATTCTGCACATTAATTTTCGGATTCAATGATTTTATCAATAACTCCTCACAAATTACACGTTCTCAATAATTATCAAAAATTTTTAATAAAATTTTATAATCAGACTTACCTATTTTACTCTTACAGCCCTTATTGTGTTCACTAATATCAATCAATACCTTCGGTCTATAATATTCTCGAGCTCGAATACAGAGATGATGGCAAGTCTCTCCGATGTATGTGGTATTACACCCATTACATGTAAACTGATAAAAGAGATCAAAACACAATTCGACCGGAGTTTTAGACTTATTAATAAACATATTGCGTACTTTCCCTGAATTTGACACTTTCCTAAAGTTTAAATTCCCAACTGCTTTCTTATCTTCCATTTATCTTCCCAATACTAACACAAATTTAGGCTCATCATCCCTACCAACACTACTTGATTTATTTAGCTCATCAGACTCACACACATCAACAAAATCACACCCAGATTTTCTCAAACATGGATCCTTAGGATTTTTAAATTGAACATTATTTTAGTATTATTATATAATTCAAAACCAATCTTTTTTCAAATTAAAATATTTTCCGTTTTTCATAATTGGTTGTTTTAACATATTTCTAATAAGCAAGCAATTATAATCAAACAATCAGGAAAAAATTAGCATCTTTAATTGTCTGTCTATTTTGATATTTTAAACTTTGATTTCACCCAAATTTTCTATTAAAAAAATAAGAATAAGATTCTTCATTTAAAACTTTACAATATTGTTGCCAGATTGGAAAAATGAAAATTCGGAAAAAGATGAGGAGAAACCGTCTTATGCCTTAAAAATTGCGATAGACAAAAAAAATAACATTTTGTATTAATATTTATAAAAATAAATAAAGAAAATTTATGTCATGGTTTAATAACTAAATGTCATATTGATATTATTTGATAGTCAGGTCAGAAATTAATAATGTTGCTCGGAAATTTCTTACTCAAATTAGAATGTCTGGCAACCATGATTAAAATTGTGATATGAAAAAGAAATATTTTTCTAATCAAGAAAATTCTTTTCCCTCACATTTTTAGAAATAGCACTTAAATTCTTATTTCTTTGTTCACTTTTGATCTGGTTTTCTATTTTTTATAACATTTCACTTATTTTGATTATGATTACAGATAAAAAATATTTTCTATGTCAAACAAATTTTAGAAATGTTAAATTTCTTATTTTTATTTTAAAAATGTCCAACGTAAAATTTTTCAATAAATTCAATTCATGTTTCAACACTTTTGTGATCTCGCTTTTTAAAACTTAAAATTAAATTTAATATTTAACCCTTTCTAAGGTGGTGGCAATATAATGTACACCATTTTAAACTAATAAAAATATCTAAGTGTAACGCTGTCGGTAATCATTTTTACTTATGGTACAACTACTGACATATATTGAGCCACAAGAGAACAAATTTATAGTATTTGAAACCATAGATGTGTTTTCCCGCTTTATTTATTGACAGCTGACAGACAAGTGTGTGTGTGTGACCTTTAGTTTCCTTTGCCTTAAAAGGGTTAACACTAAACCTTATTGTTACAATAAATTTAAATATTGTTGAATTTATTCTTAGGTTTAAAGGAAATTCCTTTCATTTAGAAAATAAAAAAAAATAATATCCATAAAGAAACTTTCGATAAATAACCCATTTACCAAATTCTATTACTTAACATCTGCAAGAAAAGTGAAGAAATTTTTTACTGTCAAAATTATGATTTTTAGAAAATCTTTAGAGAAATGGAAAATGTATGTTAAAATATGAAAATAAAACTATTGAACAACAATTTGAATCAAAATATAAGCACAGCGATTGTCAAACTTCATTTATGGCAATGACAATGGAATAGTTTAATCAATTATTTTTTAATAATAAAAAAAAATTTAAGTGTTTGTAAAAAGTAAATGGTGAAAAAGTTTTCAAACAAACAATAGCATAACAAAAGAAAACAGGAAAATTTGAGTAAAAGAATGATTGAAATATTTGTCATTCAAATTTAAAATGAAATTTAAAGTGCATTGATAAATTTTTAATTTATTTTTTATTTTTATTATAAAAAATAATTGTTTTAAGTAACTTAAGTAATTCTATTTTTTTTAATTCAAAGAAATTAATGGCTATTTAATAAAAAAAATAGCCAAATATTACTTTTTTTTCAGAAAAAAATTGAATTTTTATAGATGCAAATATTTACAAAGTATTTTTAACACTAAGTTCATAAGGATAAAATTTTATGCAGTCTATTTGCGTGGAGGACAAATTATTAATTTATGTCCACTTTTTATATTCTATTTATTTTACGTATTTTATAGATACATGCAAGAACTCATAAAGTACCTAAGATTACAAAGAAATAGACATTTTTAGTGTGTCAAGGGTATTTTTGTAGTTGTTAAGAAATATATTTCTCCGAAAAACGAAATAGGCTAATAGATAAACTGGATTTTATGAAAAAGAAATAGAACATAATGATAATAAAAACGTAATAATATTCTTCAATATGATTCACTGAATAACTGTTTAAATAAACTATTATTAAACTTACTGAGTGGTTCAAAAACTCCAGGTGATAAAGCTGGTCGAGAATATATACTTGTACCACTAATTGTATGTCTCGAAGCAACAAATTTCGGACCGACATCAGATGATGGATTTAATTTCTCACTCCATAATGACGCTGACGGACTGCTCGGAGTTTTGACATCTTCTTCACTTTCTTCCTCCTCATCCTCATCCTCAATTTCATCTTCCTCATCGTCACTATCTTCTTCACCGGATTTTTCAAGTTCAAAATTCTTTTTACTATCATCATCAGAAACACGATAATCACCACTGCACCCACTGGCTTCTTGCATTGATGATGTCATTGACAAATAACTAGCTCCAAGATTGACATCATTTGTTTCTCCCCTCTATAATATATATTTCATTATCAACTAAAATTAGAAAACTATATTATTTGGAAGTCGGCCTGTGATTTTGTTTGTAAGATAAATAAAATACGGATAATTAATTCTTATATAAAATATCAAAATTAATTAATTTTATCACATTAATATATTGGAAAAATCCTTTCTATTTTTTTGGTTACCTTTAACGGATTTTTTATGATATTTCATTTATTTTCATTTTTACAAAAGATCAAATGTTTTTTATACTCACCATACTTTTGTCAAAATGAAAATGAATAAAATAATTACGTTTTTTCATTTGTATTTTTGTAGCTTTTGAATTTTGATATAAACAATACAATCATACCTCGCTTTACGGCCTAGATACGTTCCAGGAAAGTTGGCCGCAAAGCGAAACGCCACATAACGAATCAAATTCAGGATCTTCAGTTTTTATGCATTCTGGCCACATTTCACACTTTTTTTGGCCGTATAACGAAACATTTTAGGCCGTAAATCGAAAAAGTGCCGTAATTAAAGTAGGCCGTTATAGCGAAAAGCCGTATAAAGAGCAGCCGTATAGCGAGGTATGAGTGTACTTTGATCGACAAATTATTTGACAGCAAAATTTTGGTATAACGAAGTCAATTTCCTTACAGGTCAATTATTTGCTTTCTCTTTCCATATAAAGGGAAATACAATAAATGTAGAAAAGTACAATATAAAATATCTGATATATGCAACTATCGACAGTTTATATTAACCTTCTAATAATGATCATGGTATCTTTATTTTTGACAGTAGTTTTTTTGGAACGCATCATCATCGTTAGTGCTAGAACTACCATAGTTGATTGGTATTTATAAACCCTTAAGGTAAAGAAAATTAACTTACTGGGAAAACAAAATCAATCAATTAGGTTTAATTATTTTTTATTTTCATAACATTAATTTAATTTACATAAAACTAGCTCTTCCAGCTTTTTACTATCATCATATTTAATATCATCATATTCAAATTGTCAACCATCTGATGTTCTATTGATATTAAAGGATTGCTTTCATACAATTTAAATTGTAAATATTTCGTTAGATTTTAGCAACATTTAAAAAAACTCATTGTTTATTTTCAATTTTTGATCAATGCTCATTTTCAGTAAATAAATTTTAAAAAATAGGTAAAAAATTTACCATAAAAAAGATGGTTTTTGAAACTCTATATTTCACTATCTTAATTTCAACATATTTTAGTTATAATTACGTTATTTCTTTAATCCGAAGTTAATGAATAGATAAAAATTTATATTGAAAAAAGGAAATAACACGAGATTTAACATATCAATATTTTTTAAATTATCCCACTTTCAGTGATCGGATTGATCTGAAATTTCGATAGTATGCAGTGTTCTCGACGACAAATCTACTTGCCAAATTTCAGCTCAATCTGATCACGCAAAGTAGGTTAATTTGATCTCACGAAATTTGCGTGGCACAATCAATCAATTAAAAGCGAAGTTAATATAATCATTGAAAAATTGCAAAATGTTAACAAATTTGAAAAACAAACATTACAATTTTACTAAAAATCTTTCAGGTTTGCAACCTTGTCGGCAGCATGATTTATGTCCATATTGGAAAATGTCAATTAAAAGACGTTGTAGATGTCGTTAATGGAAGCCATCATTATTTAAATGAAAAACCGTTTAGATGTGCACCACCATACGCCTTGTATCTGTACGATATTGAATACCAAAATAAAGTATTGATCACTATTGATTATAACTTTTTCATTTGTATTTTTGTAGCTTTTGAATTTTGATATAAACAAATATCAAGAAGAACCTTAATCCTATCATTGAGGTGCTAAATCTTTCCGAAGATCGAAAATCTACTTGCCAAATTTCAGGTCAATCCGATCACGGAAAGTAGGTTAATTTGGCCTCACAAAATTTGCGTGGCACATACAAACATACATCAGTGAAGTTAATATAGAGAGTAGAAAGAATCAGTTTTTTACCGCCTGTGTACGGTGTTTAGATCGAAAATAAAAAAAATATTTAATATTTAAAATCTTAATATTCAATGCCTTATTAAAAATCATAATGATTACTTGCAACAACATGTAAGGTTTACACCAAAATTTAAACCAAAAAAAATTGAAATCTGTCATTTTGACGTGTTGGTAATTCTATTGTTATTGAATTTTAAATTAAATTAATTTTTATAGAATTTTCAAATAATTAACTATAATTATCATTAAAATAAAATAAAATTCAATAATTAAAACTCGAAAAAATCCATTACAGTAATATCCCATTCGTGAGCAAATCTCCCAATAACAAATATATAAAGGCAGGTTTATTTTTATTCATATCTGATAACTAGTATATGTTGAGTAACAATTTTACAAAATAAGAGAGAAATTTTTACTAGGAATACAAACGAACAAAGATAATTGGCCAAAAAGGAAGAAAATTTATTTGACATAAACATTATGTAATAAATTATATTATTCAATAATATTAAAGAACTAACAAAAATTAAAGGAAATGAAACTAGCTATAAAAATATGTTTTGCATAAAGATTAAAATTTTAATTAACAACAAATCTTTTTGTTATGAATAAATTTTATTCAGTTAATTTTGAGCCAATTTTAGCAAGACATCATTGATAGTTATAAATTATATGAATTTCTTGCACGATGTCATCTTTTTTATAATATCCAATTTTACTTACAAAATGAATTAAACAATATAAAATTATTGCACTTCAATAAAATTCAAGTAAAATCAAATTAGCTATGACGTGGAAATATACTTTGTTTCAATATGTCCATAAAGTGCCAACACGAGTACATTTATATATTTCTATTCTTGTAAAATACTGCAGTTTTTCATATGTAAGTTTTTCATTTTGTAAGATACAGAATTTTTAAAAATCCTGAACCAGTTCCATGAAACTTATGGCAACATTTCTCTCTCCCTCCCTCTATCTCTCTATTTCTTTCTTTCTAGTTCAATTTCAGTGCAAAAAAATGTTTACAACCCGTGAAAAAGAATAGAGAACCACTAATAGAATTTGAATTAGAAATTTGGCATCCAAGTCCATTCCACACTTTTTCATGAAATATGTGAACTTGCATGTAAGCATTACTTTTGATAAAAATTTAGACAAAATTCTCAAAATCTTATGATTATAAACAAAAAGATAATTAAACAATTATCATACAATTTTAAATTTACTGTTTACTAGTGTTTTCAAATCGGTACTTCCGTGTTATCTTACCCCAAAAATTAAATTATAAAATACAATTAAAATAACAATATAAAAAATGAGAGAATACATTATTGATGACGTTATTGAACATAAATTTATTAAGGCTATCTGTGATTTATGTGATTATGTGAGTATATGTGGCGCGAACGTGTTCTAAGCAACAGTGCCGATGTGTTCGATACTATTCTCAACGACATTGTGGTTTTCTGGCCACCTGGATGACCATTTACAAACTCTTTACAAACATTTGCTGAGTTTGTAACTGTGATTTAGAAAATAAATATAATAATTATGTGTTCTTTTTTAATTTAATTTTTGGGGGTAAGATAACACGGAAATACCTTAAAATCTTATGTAGTTTTGTATTTATAAAAAAATCCTTTATCATTTTGAAATGGCTAAAAACAGAGTTTTTTGCGAAAAGGATATTGGGGTCAAAGTTCAACAAAAGTTTCCAAATTTTTATTTCACAAATAGAGAAAATCCCAGATCTTCAGCAGGTTATAAACATTTCACAATGACACATGGCACATAGATATTTTATGTATAATATTGAAAATATAATTTAAAATTTATGTTTCAATTTGACTACAAACATTGTAACAATTGTAAATGTACAAATTATAAAATAATAATAACAAAAAATAATAACAAAAATAATAAAATCAAATCAAATTTGGTATGACTCTCAAGTTCCATAACCAATACTATAACAAAGGCGATAAAAAGGAAAGTGTAACTAAAGATATCATCAAAATCGAAAGAAATTATTGAGCAAGCGATTTGCAAAGCAATAAATGGTCTAACGGAAGTTAATTTTTACATACTTTGACTTTGACACTGGAATGAAAGAACGATTTTATGGATCCACGCTCACTTGGCCGTAAAGATTGGATAGTTCCATAATGGCTAAAATTTACATCGGAATAGTGATGACTGAGTCTCGTCTAAGAAGATGTAACATGCAACTAATTATAACCAATGAACATGCATATAATATTTAAACAAAAAACGAACAAAATAAATTGAAACTTACCGCAGTTGTTGATGGGCCACAACCGGAACTAAATGACTGATGGCTATTTAATGACGCAACACTAGATTTTCGACTACCAAAACCACTTGAGAATACTGTATTTCCACTAACATTGCAGTTGGATTTAGTCGAGGCGACTATTTCTGGATCTAATATTTGTTGAATTATTTCCTCTGACTCGACCGGTAGCCGATCTGGTGACACCGTATTCAATGTAAGAGTTTTCATTAGTTCGTCCAAACTCGATATGTCTGTTAATAAACTGATCTGGCATTCCTATAAAAAAAGATAAATAATGATAATAATAATAAAAATAATGATAATAATAATAAAATAATAATAATAATAATAATAATAATAATAATAATAATAATAATAATAATAAATTATAAGAACTTTTTTTTCCAATTTCACCACTGATTATTTTTTCCATTTTATTTATTAAAGAGCTAGAAAAAATTTAGTGAATATCAAATTCGTCGATATACTTATTAATAGTCTTCAAACTCTTTTTAATAAATAATAATAAATATAAATATAAATATGAATATAATAATAATAATAATAATAATAATAATAATAATAATATAAAATGATGATTGCTTGGTAGCTGCATTTATTATTTAAAACAATAAAATGATAATTTAAGCCTTTTGCTGCAAATAATGTATTTAATGAAAGAATTTTCGACTATACGATAGTCCTTGTCAATCTCCTTATAATAATAATAATAATAATAATAATAATAATAATAATAATAATAATAATAATAATAATAATAATAATAATAATAATAATAATAATAATAATAATAATAATAATAATAATAATAATAATAATAATAATAATAATAATAATAATAATAATATTTAACACAACTTTTTATAGCAATTTCCATGTTCTGTTACTATAATGCTATAGTGAAATATAAAATAGTAAAATGATTAAAACATAAATAAACTTCAAATATCTCAGCGTCAGTGTTTTAATGTATTAATTTAATATATGAATATATTTTACTACTATCATATAACGACACATTTTGAATAACTATTTGAAAGTGATATATTTAAAGATTGTAACTGTTTTAAAGTGCTTTTATTATATAATGTATTTACAATTGACAGGAAACAAGAAAAATCAAAGTCAACAAATTTATCATTTAACTAATGAAAATTAGTGCAAAGGAAATTCGATTGTTCGAACGTAGCTATAAGCTAAATATTTCGGAAAGAATGATTTATAAAGAAAAGATATCCTAGACGAAAGAGAATTGTCAAAAAGATAATTGAGAAAACTAGTAATAGAAACAAATTGAATCATCTAAATATGAATAAAAGCGTCTCAATTATTCTATAAAAAATATGTAAAAAATACAAATTTCTTTTACAGAATATGAAAAGATTAATTAAATTGACATCTAAACACAATCGTACACGACTTTCAAAGATTAAAGAGTACGGTCAAAAATAACGCCCTTTTTAGAGGCAGAATTTCCTTTGGGTGACTGTATAATTTAATAAGCGTGTAAATATAAGAAATGACACACTTAAAAATTAATCAGAAATATACAAAAAAGGATAGTTAATAACAGTATTTAGTACAATTAAGAAAAAAATAGTCTTGTAGATAAGTTAAATATTACAAGTTCTTAAAGTAAAATATAATTCAAAAACGTTTAGCAAAGTTAAGGATTAATTTTATATTCCAACAAAAAATCTACATATATATAAAATTCTTCAAAATTTGAATGCCTCTTTTGGTACCACACAACCTCGATTTAGTAAGTAATAACTTAAATATTTACGATAGAAAGAATTTCATATCAAAGTCAAACTTTGAAGGAAACATCAAAATCTAACAAAACAATTTTCTCAATTTTCCTGGAATATAATTTTGAGCGAGAAATACTTGGAAGTTCATGTACAGATATTGTGCATGATTTTTCTTCTTCTTTATCCCTTTCTATATTATCAAATTTTTTATGTTCACAACTTGTCGCTATAGCAATTCGAAATGATTACAATAAAATTAAAAAATTCATTTGAAAACTAAATAATCTTAAATAATGTTTCCCTTATATTTCATAACAAAAATTAAAATCTATATTATAATACAGAAAATAAATGTATCTGTCAGTCACAAGAACTCTTCCCAAATGGTGAACGGTAGCTACATGACATTTTCACATGTCATTCTGGTTGCCTGGTTATAATTAATTAGTGGTTAATATTTTGGTGGTGTTATATGATGTACGACAGATACGTCAAACTTGCGGCCCACTTGATATATCAGTACAAAAAAACAAAACAAAACTTAAAAATAAAATTTAAAGGAAGAACTCCAAATAGCGTGTATTGTAGAGATAAACCAAACAAATTTGGCTTAAAATTTTATTCTTTGTGCGATTCTGAATCATCCTATCCTATTTGCTTGATTTTCAAATTTGTGGAGAAAAAGAAACATTGAATAACATGATAAGTAGAATGTTAAAACATTATGCAAACAAATATCATGTTTTACACATTGATAATTATTATAATTCTTTAGCATTGTCGATATCTCTTTTAGGAAGAAAAGTACACACTAACGGTACTTTAAGATACAACAGAGGAGTACCTAGACAGGTTATTGATAATTTACCGCCGAAAAATAGCTGTAATGTTGTATACTTGGGAAATGGGATTTTCTATTACAATTTTAACGATAAGAAACATGTTAAATTTGTGTTTTGTTCGTGTTTTTATTTATATTGTGTTTATTTTCTGAACTTATAATCATGTTTTTAAAGCAAAGAAAAGTAAACGAAGAGTGTCCGATGGTACAGAAAAACAGGATACGAAATATATATATATATATATATATATATATATATATATATATATATATATATATATATGTGTGTGTGTGTGTGTGTGTGTGTGTGTGTCAGAAAAATATATTATGCGGCCCACATGATGTGCAATTATAGTAAATGTGGCCCTCTGTATAAACCGAGTTTGAAACCCCTGATGTACGATAATGAAACCGCTTAAAAAGTAATGAGTACCAAACGTTAGATCATTTATGAGCTTTAAACTCAAGAGCTAATGACATTAAGGGGCAGCAAGATCAAGGGGTTCAAATAATGCATTTTCTAATCAGCTCCTAATATTGGCTGAAAGAGTTGATACTCGACATGGACAGTTGTTTGCGGGAATGTCGAGTGATGATGATTGTCAAACATTATTCGTTATCATCTATGACCAATAAGAGACTAAAAATATTGTATATAGCCACGTATTGAAATAAATGTGTAATAAAATGATGAATAAAATTAATTATAATTGATATAATTGCCTTTAAATGTGCAATTATTTTTCCCGATGAATAGTAGAATTAGTGACTTTAATACACATCAATCAAATAGAATGAGTTACATTATTTGTATCAAGAACCACTCTTTCGTCGCATTTTTGTATAAAAGGTATCTACACTGCTAGCGGAAAAAGATTGAAAACTAATGATTAAAATTAATTATGCTTATAGAATTTGATCTTGTTTTTGAGATAAGCAAGAATACTATCAATACCAATTTCAACAAATACACTTCTGATTTAAATTTAAACTTTGTGTACTTCAACAAATAGCACAAGACTTTGAAATGTTACTTTAGTTCATAACAAACTTTTATTTCAAGCTTTTAATTTAAAACTTTATATAATTTACATTAATTTCATGTTAAGTCAAACGCCCAACTTCAAAACATGTCTTATATTCACAAAAATAGCAGTACTTGATTATGTAACACTCGGGTGGAATTTTAGTATAGCCAATTTTTTTGCATTCTTGAAAGGAATTAAAAACTTCGAGAACATAAAGCAATAAGAGATAATTCAGATGAAGCCGGTGGACTTGAACAAAGTTTTAAACATTGACATATGGAAAAGGATATGCTGAAATCGGTCACAATGGTTTGTCCATTCATCAGTTGTAACCAAGTGTAACATGTGACCAAGAGTTCGACTATTTTACAATCCAAAAATACATATATGTACCAGGAGTCGAAAAAGCGTTAAGTGTATTTTTGTGCTCATTTTAAAACATAAAACTTCAAAATTTTAAAATTTCCGACAAAATGATTGTCAAAAGGTTCCAATTTATATGGTGATTTATTCCATAGTTTTCAAATTACTTTCGGTTTTTTGACCCCATTTAATTCTCTGCAATATATTTTGAAACATTTTAGAAATTATGCATTTTCAACATTCTCAGTTCTTAAAATCATTTTTCAGAAAATATATTTAGCTTCTTGAACACTGAATAAAATTCTCAGCGGGATATTTCGTTTATTTTCATTGGGACTATAGATCAAAAATTAATTTTCACTGTCACAAAATTTTTAAACTACCTTTATCAAGTGTTATTTTAATATTTTATTTAAATTAATTTTTTGATCTATAGTCATAATGAAAATAAATTTTAAAAATCCAAGGAAACCGGTTCAAAGGTGAACACAAAAAATAATAGATTTTACTCAGTGGCGAAACTTCAAAATTTGGGCCCCCCGCGCAATGTAAAATAATTCCACAATAATTTTTTTTAACAGAAACAAGTTAGATATTTATTTCATATATCATAAAAATAATACAAAAATGAAACTAAAACTTAATGGACCTTAAATATTAAAATCTTTCCTCCTTGCCTTCATATTGGCAAAAAAAATTTCGGTTAAAGTTTAATACATAGTTATTCACAGCAGCCGCTATTCAGTGATAGTTTTATGTTTGTAGGCAAATATAACTGCGGGAAAAAAGCTTCAGAAAATGATTGTAAATATTTTTTTAGTAATAATTTTGGGCCCCTGCGTCCACTAGTTACGCCACTGATTTTACTATTATCTTTACACGATTATACTTAAAGTTTTTAAAAGGCAATGATTTTCAAAGTTTTCAATTTTAACATGAAATAATCAATATTTCTTAAAATATTTATAATATTAAATTCAAATTTGAAACCAAATGAAACCTCAGTATTTTCTTGGATAGAGTAATTGTACAATGACTAATATTGCAAAATAATTTTCATTTCAATTAATGTTTAATAAAAATATTTCAATTTATTTGGAAGCACAGAACTCTATACAATTCCAAATATCAATAAAAATCTTTATTTTGTACCTAAATTTTTTCGGGATTTTTTTCTGTCATTAAAAAAATATTATAATTTAAATAAATAACGAATAAAATCAACTTCAAAAATAAAAAAAATATCCCTATGTCTGAAGAGTCAAATGAAAAACGATAATAATACAAAGGTTTTCCTATAAAAAATCGAATAATAAAAACAAATATGATTATTATCGTTACCGCAAATTTTTGTTCTGTAGAATTAATTATTCACTTGCTAATCTATTCAACATATTCCACGAAAAATTCATTTTAATAGTAATTTCGGTATGGTAAAGTTTATGAAACATAACTGTTCTTGATCAGTATCAATTCTCTCTCCTAGGAGAATTCCAGGCTGTTGAAGATTTCCCATTAATACATTTAACAAATACCACATGTTCCCCTACTATTTCCATAGCGCATTACCAAATATTATATGCAACAAAGAAAATATTTTGTGATTTGTTTTTATTTATAATTGCATTACCACATATTTAATGTGACAATGTCGGGAATTATTCTCGATCCAAATTATATTTTGCATTCGCAACACTGCTAAATTGCTTTGATTTCTTTTAATTTTAACCATATTTTAGGGAGAAAATGCCAGTAATATTTACAGTTTACATTATTGTAATTTTAAAATTTAATTCCACAAAACCATTTGTGGATGTCCCTTGGGAGAAGGATTTGTTGGGCGTCAACAGTCGCTTGGTTGTTTGTTTAAAAGAAGAGAAAAATAAATAGTTATTTCAATTATAAAATTATGTCAATTAGGTATGAATTTTTTATTTTTGAGTAAATAATTACAATTAAAGAATTGGTTTGCAAAATGTTCACAAATAAAATCTATGTCAATCGAGATTTATCTCAAGGAATTAGTTCTACAAATAAACTATCATTAAATGAATAAAATTTATTTCGTTATCATGATTGACTTGTGGATAAACACTAAATAAATGCAGATTAAATCAAGTTTATAAGAAAAATATAATAATATGGAACAATTTATCAATTGTTATGGGAGATAAGTTAAGAATAGAATAATTATTTTCTGATCAGGCGACACTGCCGCTTAAGATGATTAAAACAAAATGAGAAATAATAATAAATTGAATTTATTATTTTTGAAAATTTTTAATTCAACCAATTGCAATTTTATTTAGTTAATTGTTCAGAAAAACATTATTTAATTAAAATCAAAATACTAAAATAGGAAATAATTGAATGAAAATTCAATAAAGTAAATTCCTTTAAATTTGGTTTGATATTGCAATTTTAATCAATCAGACACAATGACGTTTAAAGATAACCCTTCAATAGTGACCACTAAATGGTTATGAAGTGTAGATCAGTCACAATAACCTTTACATGTAGTCCTTCAATAATGGCCACTAGATGGAGTTGAAATCTTAACAAACGATGATAGATTACCTGATGAATAAAAATTAATTCAACATTGGCAGTAGCATCTTTAGCTTGTTTAATCGTGTTGTCACACCATACAAATATACTCATTATGTTCTCTATCAGACATAACTTGTTTGTTACTTCAATTAAAAAAAATTAAAGTTTGTGTCATCTTGATTTGCTTTTGCCAGTGATGATTTTTATTTTGAGACTTATCTTATGCTATTTATTTTCAGTTCAGATTAATGATTATAAATAATTATTTACTTTTTATTTATTATGTGACATGTAGCTTTGTTGTACATCTTATAAACTTATGATAAGTTAATCTAACCAAAGAGGGTTTAAGCAAGTCTCCATTTTTCTTTACAATAAGCAGAAAAATGAAGTTAAATGTAATGATCATAGCAAAGAAAGTGATGAATTCAGTCAATTTTTTGTGAATTTATGCTTTTTACAATATTTATAATTTATTAGGAAAAAACTTACATACTAATTCGAAAAAATGCATAAGCCTCATATTAATGTTATTTTAATTGTTGTAGCCTTATTTCTTTATGAAATATTAATTTTTAAATGTCATTGCGCCGAATCGGTAGATATCTATGAATTAGATAATAATTAATAATATAAAGTATTTTATTTATTTCCATTCGATTTTCAATGAAAATATCAATAATAAATTACGTTTTTTTAAAAGAAAAAAATATGTTACAAAATATCATATTTATCTTTTTATTTCACTTTTGATCTTATTTTAATTCAATAATTTTCATATTAATGTTTGTAAGACTAGATCAAAACAATATATAAGGTACACGATTTTTTGCCGATATATTCTCCGTTTTTGATATTCCTAGCTTAATTGTTATAATTTTTATTATTATAAGCAACTTAAGATTATATAATCAAATTTTTTTAATTTCAATGTTTGATCTTTAAGTATTTTTAGTTGGCATTTATTAGATTTTGTCTAAAGTTCTATAGTAAAAAAATACTATAAGTTATATTGTAAGAAATTAAATATACATTGATGTAAAAATTTTGTTTTCTTAGAAAAATTTCATAATATTTTAAGCATAATAATCATCTCGGAGGATGGAATATAAAAAAAAATTAATATATTTATAATTACACCTAATTCTGTTTTTACACGAATTATTTTTACACGAATTTGAAATAACACGAGTAAATACGAAAAAATATTTCTATTTTTACACGACATAATTTGAAATAACACGAATACAAAAAAAACAAAATTACTTTTTTTACATGAATTATTGGATTTAACACGTTTTTTTTCAATGAATTTTTTTAAAGTAAAAAGAGAGCAACTCACCACGATGACAGTCAACTCACCACGATGACAGTCAACTCACCACGATGACAGTCAACTCACCACGCTAAAATAGCTTGAACTTTACTAGAACAATTTTGTACGAGTAAATTTCAAGCAAGTAAATTTCAAGCATCAGCTGTTTTGTTTTGTTTGTTTACACACAATTTAGTTCCTATTTGACAATTATAATTGAAAGATCGTTAGTTTTTGCTGATTTTTAACAAGTGCTAAGTAAAATAAAGTAGAAGCTCATATAATTTTGGTAGACCAATAACAGGTTAGTTTCAAATATTTAATTTTAGATTTTTGCATTTTTGATTAATAAAATATATTTTGGTAGCCACACCCATGTTACATAATTCTCCTGCATTAAAAATGAGGAAAGCGATCAGCTTAGATACCAAAATCAAAATTTTAGATCAACTTGCAACGGGACAAGGCGCAACGGTTGTGGGAAATAATTTCGGAATCCATGAAGCTACTGTAAGAACAATTAAAAAAAATGAAACTGCAATTAGAGCATCAGTATGTTCTGGAACAAAATTAAGTGCAAAGTCATCATCGTATGTAAGGGATGTTGTTAAAGAGAAAATGGAAAAAGCTTTGGTAATCTGGATAGAAGACAAATCCCAAAAGAGAATACCAGTAGACGGACTTGCTATCAAGCAGACAGCATTAAGAATCTATAAACGTATCCAGGAAATTGATCCAGATACATCATCTCAGTCAAAACAACATGCATTTTCCGCAAGTACTGGTTGGATGACTGGTTTTTTAAAAAGACACGCTCTCCACAATATAAAAATTAAGGGAGAAACTGCATCCGCTGATGAATTGGCTGCTAAAGAATTTCCCGAAAAACTAAAAAAAATTATTGAAGATGGAGAATATACTCCAGACCAAGTTTGGAATTTAGATGAAAGCGGCCTTTTTTGGAAGAGAATGCCTAGAAGAACTTATGTAGCAAAATCGCAGAAAACAGCCGGTGGTTTTAAAGTAGCAAAGGACCGTATTACGTTGTTGTTTTGTTCCAATGCTTCAGGAGAACGTATTCTTAAGCCACTCCTAGTACATCGTGCCTTAAGACCACGTTCCATGAAAAGTGTAGATTTCAATAAATTGCCTGTACACTGGATGGCGAACAAAAAGGCTTGGGTAACCAGTGCAATTTTCACAGAGTGGTTTCAGAAGCACTTCATCCCAGAAGTTAGGCGCTACATGAAAGAAAAATGTCTCGAATTTAAAGTTCTTTTGATTCTAGACAATGCACCAGGCCATCCAGTTTTGGAGCACCCAAACGTACAATTTTGTTTTTTGCCGCCTAATACCACTTCCCTTATACAGCCACTAGACCAGGGGATAATTGCTACGTTTAAAACGTATTACATAAGAAGTTCATTTCATTATGTTGTAGAAAAACTTGATAATTATGAGGAATCATCAGTCATAGATGAATGGAAAAAATTTTCTATAATGGACTGCATTAATCAAGTCAAGATCGCGTTAGATTTATTAAAGCCATCAACTTTGAACTCGTGTTGGAAAAATATTTGGCCAGAATGCGTAAAATGCAAAGATCCTGTTATCGATAATAACGCTGAACTTGCTGATATAATAACAATGGCCAATGCAATCGGTGGGGATGGATTCGATGACCTATCGTTAGCAGATGTAGAAGAATTGTTGGTAGATGAAAGCTTGAGCGAAAATGAAATTATAGATCTCACCCTTGAGACTCGTTATGATAAAGAACATAGTGACAGTGACGAAAGAGATCGTCCAATTTTGAAAGCATCTCTAATTAAAGAAGGTCTTGATCTCGCTACAAAATTAGGTAGTCATTTTGAACAACATGATCATGACGAGGAACGAGCTGCCAAATTTCAACGTGAACTGAAATCATTAATGGCATCTTACAGGGAAGTTTATAATGGGTTAACGCGAAATAAAACTCAATCTAAGATAACTGATTTCGTTCAAAAATCTACTGATGTCCCAACACAGTCGGCTAGAAATGATAATGATTAACAAAATCATTCCAGTGATGGCAGTGATATTGTAGTCTTTCGCAAACGTTTACGTTTATTATCAGACAGTGACAATAAATAAAATTGTTTAATGTTTAAATTTTTCTTATGGTTGTACTTTATGTTATTTAAGTTTTTTGGCAATGAATTTCTGGTATTATTTTTTTTATGAAATCTAAATTTTAATTTATTTTATTATAATTTAGTTTATTTAATAAATTAAAACGAAAATAAATTCTTAAAATAACTACAACAATATTTTTTTTATATTATTTAGTCTAATTTTAACTTATTTTTTGAGGTCTAGAACCAATCTATTATTTTTGTACTTGGCCAGTATCTTTTTTTACACGATTTTTTTTTACACGAATTTCTCGGGAACCATTCTATCGTGTAAAAACAGAATTAGGTGTATTATTATTAAAAATATATAAAAATATTGCAACTTAGTTGCTTAGAGAATACGAAGCTATCGCTGTTGTAGAAATAAATATTACGTCATTTTGAACAGATTACAGTATTTATAAAATCAGTTTCATCATTCATATTTATGAAGATTAATTTGTACAAATATTACGTTACAGATAGTAAGCAGTTGGAGGCATCAACATAGTGTGTTTAATGTGTCGTATTTAGTTTCAGATAGTACCCCCATATCAACTGCTGTTTAGAAATACATTTTAAAATAATAGTATTTACTGTTCACTGTGTTTAATGAGCATATCAGCAATAAATAAACAGTGATATGAATAACAAAATCTTACCAGAACAGGTTTCATGCATGAGAATAAAAAACAAAATCTCTCGCGTTCGTGGGTCATAGCGCGTCTAAGATAAATAGATTCGACAGTCTGTAGGCTCATGTATTTATCGGCAGCATTTTTCAGAGCACCTTCGACTTGATTTTGCAGTGATCCAAGACCTCGCATACTTCCACGTTTCACAGCCTAATGAAAAGTTTATATTATTTGTAAATTTTTATATTCAAAGCTTTTATGACAGAGTTTATCCATATATCTTTTCCTAGTACTATATAATTTCCACATAAGCAAGGTCTTTGTATATAGTCTGAAGACGAAAATGATGCTCAAGTCAAACTCCATTTCATGAGTTCTGAATCTTTACAATGAGAGGCATTATATGCTTCTCTCGGCATTCAACGTGTTAATTGATAATAAAAATAAAATAATATCATTTTGTCGTTAACATTACATATGTTTTATTATTCAAAATAGAAAAGCGGTTTTTTAAAGTGTTTAAATTGACAAACATTTTAGATGAATTACATGATTTGTTTACTATTTTGAATATTCATGTATTTTTTGTCGTATTTTTCTAGATATATGATTTTAAGATACAATAAAAATTCCATAATTAGTGGAATACAGATTTCTAAATTTTCCATTCCTTTTCTTATCCGACAATAATAATTATAAATTGCTCTCTTCCTATAGAATTTCATCTATCTTCATTTAGATTTTGACGAAAGATCAATGTTTTTTCTATTTGACACAAATTTCCGGCACTGCATTTTTCAAATATTATTTAAATTTAAGCTTTGTATTTGATTATACTAATATTTCACTAATCTAATATCCAACATTTTAAAATCATAATAAAGAAATTGAAAGGATATTTTCTTGGTAGAAAGGTAAATGTTAAACAAGTAAATGATAAGATGAGCTTTTGCAGCAAGATTTTCACATAATAAATATTTTACATATAGCGCTTATCTTATCATTTATTTGTTTAGCAAAAAGACAAATTAATAAGAAACAAAAATACTTCTAATAAATATTGTCAAAATTGTTACAATTCTGAAAATGGAAAACACATTCTACAAATTATTCAACACGCAGTTTGGATTTTTATTGCGGAATTAGTTAACGAATATTTACAAGGGCGAAAAATGTCAAGGTCTACATTTCTAAGGGCGCGGTGAATACCGACCAACCAGAATACAAAATATAAAATATTTTTTATCATACTCAACATATATGTTCCACTTACCCTTTAACGAGGGCTAAAAAAGAATATTTGATCTTTTGTTAAAATGTAATATCATCTAAAAACAAATCAAAAGTGACCAAAAATTAAGGAAATTTTTTATAAAATACAAAAGTTATGTAAAGCACATAGCTGCAACAAAAATGTTGAAGTAATAGCAAAGAAACCAAATCTTTTAAATAAATATCATATATTTAATCTTTATTTTATTGTTTAAAATTTTTATTAATTTCAGCAAGTATTTTGTGTTTACTAAATCTTAATTCAATTTTCTATGTAAATTCTGATATTGTAATTTTTGTTTTATTATTATGGGTTGAACACATCGGCACTGTTGCTTAGAACACGTTTGCGCCACATAAACACATAATCACATAAATCACAGATAGCCTTAATAAATTCATGTTCAATAATGTTCAATAACGTCATCAATAATGTATTCTCTCATTTTTTATATTGTTATTTTAATTGTATTTTATAATTTAATTTTTGGGAGTAAGATAACACGGAAGTACCTTATTATGAAACACCATACTTTTTCGAAAACTTCAATTCTAAATTGGATTAAAAATTAGGAGATATTTAGCGTTTTGATTAATTTCTTTTAATATAATTCAATAGAATAAGTAGGAAATATGAATATTGTCAACGTTTGCGTGTAGATGTGGGTGGGAGTTATCCAGGCCAAGGTTATCCAAATGAAGAAAGATTTCTCTCAAAACCACTTCCTCTATTAATATTTAGAAACTATGTATATCGGAAAGTTTATTCGTATCTTTGGTGAAGGGTCGCTATAATTCCTTCTTGGTTACACCTCTGACAATTCAATTAATAATTCAATTAATATTTTAGTTAATTAATTTAACTTTCAATGCTTCATCTGGCAAAAATTATCTGAAAATTTAATTTAATTTGTTAACCTTTTTCTGTAATCTAACAGATTCTCCAGACGCTTTCTTATAATCGGTTTTAGCTTTTTTCGTTTCCTTAATTCGATCTTTATCCAGCTGATTTGAGTAGCGCTTCCAGTCTTCTAATTTGTCCTGAACTGGATTTGATAAACTACCAATAAGATGACTGGAAAAGGAGAAAAAAAACATAAATTAATTTTTCTAATGAAATTTGTAGTTGAAAAAATTGAAAGAGATGACTCAATGTTACAGGCAACAAAATTTGACAGATAAATTATTAGTCTAAGCCAAAATAAATATACACAAGATCAAATATAATCTAAACAAGCAAAAATAAGTTAAAAATAATTACTATATTAAAAATCATGCCGTTAGACAATTTAATTCCGCGAATGATTATTTACTAGAGTTAAACAATCAATCTACATATCAGCATACTTAATACATATAAAAACACACTTACCATCGCATACATTCGAGTTCCCACCAATCAAAAGAGGAATAAGTGACAAATAACAAATGAGAATACACACATGCTTCTAAAAAGTGATTTACTGATGCAATATATGCCCCATATGCAATATGTAAAGCACAAATTTTTTAAATCATACATGAAGTACCATCCAAACTACATTTTTAGAAATTCTCTCATTTTCTCATAATTGAATTTTACAATATTGTCGTCGAAATAATAAACTTCCTTTATACAATATTTCGCTAAACTAAACTATTGAAATTAATAATTGTATATTTGAATGTACTATATCTTGTTAAACAAATGTCATTAACATATAATAAAATTTCACATGCAACTCAATGTTGTTGTCAAAAATTTCATCTCACTTGTTTAAAGTTTTGAGTTTACTTTCCATCAATCTTTGACGCATACATAATCTAGTAAAAGAAGCCCCGATTTCTTTCGTTGCTCCTTGAGCATCGGTTGCCAGATCGGCAATTTTTTGGAATGCTTCCCAGAATGCTGTTGAGCATAGCAAAACATTTCTAAAATTCAAAAAATATTTTATTAAAAATTCTATAGTTTATTGTTTTTAAAAGATTTTTATTTGTTAAACTTACTTGAGAGCATTATGAAGTTTGTTGGATTTTGATAGAAAATCTTCCCAAATTGGTGAGCTATTCTGTAAGTAAATTTAAACTTTTGAAATTGAAATTAGAACTCAAAACAAACTTTAAAATCCAAAATAATTTTATTAAACATTACAGTTAATGTAGAAACATCAGTCGATCCCACTTCCATTAATAATGTAGGTGAAAATACAGACTATCAACCAATTTAAAAAGAAATTCAAATTTCTAAAAAATCTTCTAATTCAATAATATAACTATTTATAAGATTATTTATTTAATTATTTTAAACAAATAAAGGTATTTTAAGTAAGCAATAAATTTTATTTAAAGTAATATATTTAAAGAATTTAGTATCTATTATGTTTATATATTATGGCAATGATTAATTTTAAGTAATTTATAAGTCCAAAATATTTTTATAGATGGATAATATTATAAAAAAAAATCTTAATTTAATTATAATTTATTAATATACGGTTTTCAGAATGACCCAAAAATACTGCGACTATTTGTGACAATTTATTGTACAGTTGGGATTTGAGACATTGCACTAAAATTAAAGAAAAATTAAAAATTACCAAAATTATCATAATTTGCACTGTTTATAACAACGGTGGGGAAATGCGGCTCTTCGTTGAGTAAACTGCGGCTCATTGATAATTGAATTTTTGATAATTGAATTTGAAAATTGAATTCGATTTTTTTATTTTGAAATTTTTTCAACTGAATTTTTAAAAAAAAATTTTTTGTTGCAATTGTATTTTCATAAATGTTAAAAATTAACGAAACATTGTTTTTCACATTTTACTGCTTTTTAAAATTATTTTGTAGTAGGCGGCGCTTTGTTATAACAACGAGATTACCAAAGAAAAAGGAATAGCATACCCAGAATTAGAAAATGAAACTTGGCTTTCTGACTTAATGTTCCTTACAGACATTATGGAACATTTGCAAATATTAAATTTGGCTTTACAAGGAAATGAAAAGATAATTATTGATTTGTCACAAACGTTATTTAGTTTTGAAGCTAAACTTCGGCTTTTTGTGAACGATCTTAGGTCGAAAATATTTAATCATTTTCCACGAATAAAAGCTAATAAAATTGATATCACAGAAGAAAAAGTAAACGAATACAGTGAAAAATTGGAAGAATTGCAAGCGGATTTCAAATGTAGGTTTGAAGATTTGAAAAGTTTTAAATCTACATTTGCATTTTTTGTGAACCCATTTATTTGTGATATTATTGAAGATGGATTTCCAATTTCTGAAGTAATACTTGTTAAAAAAGCGGTTGGGGAATTGGAGTTATTAGATATGAAAGAGGACCAGGCTTTGCAAATGCACCATAAAGTTACTTCTATAATTGAATTTTGGAAACTCGTACCAGAGGCAAAATATCCACACTTAAAACAAGCTGCTTGCCGTCTAATTTCAATTTTTGGTACAACATATTGTTGTGAATCTTTGTACTCCACAATGAAGTTCGTGAAATCGAAATATCGTTCACAGTTGACCAATCAGCATCTTACAGAATTGCTGCGAACAGCTTTAACAAAGTATACACCAAATTTCAAAGATTTGACCAAAAGTCTTCGTTAATTCAAGAAATTTTATTACTTTTTATTAATGGATTTTTATTATATTTTATGTTTGTTACTTAAATTTTGAAATAATTGTTTTTAATAGCGTTTAAGTCTTTTTTAATCAAATTAATGAAATAAAAAAAAATATGTAGTTCACTATGGTGGCTCTTTAAAAAATAAATTTTCGGAAAATGTCTCTCATTGAACTTATGCGTGCCCACCCTTGGTTTATAACTTAAATCCAGTTGTATCCGATCATTTATTCAACAGTTTATAAGTAAGTAGATGGATTGGGCACCGCTAGAACAGGACTCCGCTAGCACAACCCCCCCCGGGGTAAAAATTTTTTCTAAGTCTAAAAGTACATTTTTTTTTTCAAGGTCATTTGTAGAACAAAGACATATGACTCATCAAGGACATTGAAACAAAGACCATGACTCATCGGATGACTCATAAAATTTTCAAGGTCATTTGTAGAACAAAGACCATGACTCATTCAAGGTCATATGACTCATTCAAGGTCATTTAAACAAAGACCATGACTCATTCAAGGTCATTCTCAAGGTCGTATGACTCATTCAAGGTCATTTTCAAGGTCGTATGACTCATTCAAGGTCATTTTCAAGGTCGTATGACTCATAAAATTTTCAAGGTCATTTGTAGAACAAAGACATTTTTTTTTCAAGGTCATTTGTAGAACAAAGACATTTTTTTTTTCAAGGTCATTTGTAGAACAAAGACATTTTTTTTTCAAGGTCATTTGTAGAACAAAGACATTTATTTTCAAGGTCATATTATTATTTTTCAAAAATATTATTATTTTTATTATTATTTTTCAAAATATTATTAACTGTGCCAGCGGAGTCCTACTTTTCGGGGCGCCAGAACTTTTTGAGTTTTCAAAATTATTTAAATATTGATACATCATTTTGAAGCTTGGTGCAAGACCTTTCGAATGAGCTATTGAAAGTATCATCATCATCACTATTCATAAAGTTATTAACATTTTCCCGAGACCATTTTTCAAGGTCATATAATTATTATTATTTTTCAAAAATATTATTAACTGTGCTAGCGGAGTCCTACTTTTCGGGCCGCCAGAACCTTTTGAGTTTTCAAAATTAATTAACAATTGATACATCATTTTGAAGCCCAGACGGAGATCTATCTTTTGAGCCATAGAAATAATTTTTATCATTAGTAGTATAAAAGTTATTAACATTTTCCCGAGACCATTTTTCAAGGTCATTTGACTATTTTATTATTATTTTTCAAAATATTATTATTTTCAAGGTCATATTATTATTTTTCAAAATATTATTATTTTCAAGGTCATATTATTATTTTTCAAAATATTATTATTTTCAAGGTCATTTGTAGAACAAAGACATTTATTTTTTCAAGGTCATATTATTATTTTTCAAAATATTATTATTTTCAAGGTCATTTGTAGAACAAAGACATTTATTTTTTCAAGGTCATATTATTATTTTTCAAAATATTATTATTTTCAAGGTCATTTGTAGAACAAAGACATTTATTTTCAAGGTCATCTGTAGAACAAAGACATTTATTTTCAAGGTCATATTATTATTTTTAAATTTTTAAAGGTTCCCGCCAACGAAAATTATTCATCGATAGCTCATTTTAAAGCTCAATCCAAGACCTTTCGAATGAGCCATATATCTCGTTATTCCAATTATTATTTCTAAAGATATTATTATTATTATTATTATTATTATTATTAATATTATTATTATTATTATTATTATTATTATTATTATTATTATTATTATTATTATTATTATTATTATTATTATTATTATTATTATTATTATTATTATTATTATTAATCTATATACTCCGAGTCTATATACTCATAGTCTATCCGACAAAATATTTTGTCCCCCTATGGGTAATGCTCACAAGGGTACTGCTCACGCTCAACAAATCAACAAAACATACATTTATTTAAACAATAAAATAATGTAAAATTAACAAAGGTAAACTAAATATTGATGTACTATTCGCAGCAATATTGTTTGAAATTGGTAACGTAGAATTGATTTTCAGAGATTCTATTGATCCTTTGATTGTTTGAATTTCTCTTAATAATAATTCAATCTTTTTTAACAAATAATCATGCTTCTTATCAATTATTTTCATATTCATTTTATTTTCAACAATAGAGTTATTGAAAACCTTAATATGATCAATCAATTCAAATTTTATATTTTGTATATATTCAAATGATAGTTCATAACTGTTTTCTAAATTCTCCAATCTTTGAGATATTCTTTTTCCTGGATGCTTTGACCATTTTGGTTTGTCGAGAATATATAAAATATCCATCAACTTGGCTGTATTCGGACAAACACATATTGATTTATTAAAAGACTCCACTGTTATTGTTGTATTGTGTGAGCACACACTCGTTATAATAATTAGCAATATGAATATAGTTTTCATGGTGTATCAAATCAAAACCTTTCTTTTACATTTATAGTCTATCAACCAATCAAAATCATCCGGTATTAGTATAAATAAAACATCATATTTTAAATTATTGTAAAAATGTCTCAATTTATGGAAAATCTTTTAAGGGAAATCGTCAACAATAATATTATGGAAAGCCTAAGTTTCCTGGTCGAACGGACCGAAAAGATAATCGAAGGAAATCATATCGATTATCAAGATATGATCAATTGTGATTGCCTGGAAACGAAAAAATTCTATTTTAATAGGATTTTTAATTGTCTATGCGACGATCAGATGAAGTGGACCCGAATACTAGTAGGGTTCGCTTATATGAAAATAATAATCGAAAGAAGTCTATGGGACTCTGAACACTATTATCAGTGGTCTCAAGAAGTAATACTTTTTAAATCTATATTTTATTGATATTTATTTTCTAGATAATCAAGTCAAAGTTTCAGCCCTGGATTGAAGCCAATGGCGGCTGGGGCGTCTTGAATCAACTCGCCAGAAATGCGAAAGAAATAGATCGCCAGAAAATTAAATTTAAAAACTATATAAAACTTGCAACAGGTGTTGCTATTTTGTATGTTTTATGTCGATTTTTTAAATAAAAAATTTGTATAGTTATTTTGTTTGATTTTAAATAAAAGTTTAAATAAAAGTTTAAATAAATTTACAGACACTAAGATTTATTAATTAACACATTCACAGTCGTCATCTCCACATTTCATTATATTTTCAACGACATGATCAATACAATCATTCGTAATATTATCTTTAGATTCATCTTTAGGTTCCTCTATAGGTTCATCTATAGGTTCATAGATTTCCTCTTGAGTTTCTTCCTCATCAATTTCTTGAGTTTCTTCCTCATCATCAAATCCTGTATCTTGACTCTCAACTAACCAGCCGATATTTAAGGCATTTGTAATAGATAATATGTCCTCAATTTTCACACCAGATATTTCTGCTAACTTTTCCAACAAAAAGTTGATTAAAAATTCTAAATAATAAATAATTTGGTAATTAATTAATCATGTTAACCTTTTTCTGCAGTCATTTTCATCACTTTAAAACTATATTATACGTTTGTTTATAGATTTTCTTTGTTAAATTTGCATGTCATTTGCATTTATGTTGCAATTAATAAAGAGAAAAACAAATCTGACTAATACATTTATTAAATATAACATTAAAATATTTGTGAAAGTCTAGCAGACATAATTTTCCAAATAGGAGAATATACATCATTATTATCAACTTTATATCCCTGGATTGCAATTGTTATATACCAATTTTCATTTTCTTTGAAACTGATTTCATCAAAAGCATCATAAAATCTTGCATATCTATTGTTGAACCATGCATGTTGATTACATGATAGATTCGAATCTATCCGTTTAAAAACATCATCAATAGTTTTGACATCAATCATTGAAAGCGTGCCGGATAAGAATTCGAATTTAGTCGGAATTAGCTTGACTGGTGCAACCAATTTCATATTGATTTCTTCTTTCAAAAAATACATTTTGTAGTTGTGGAACATTTGAACTGGTTGTACCATTTCTTTTGGTTTTTCGGTGCTTGAAATTTTCTTGGTCATCGTGAATAATGAATAAATTTAAATGTTACAGGGTTTTTATACCTTTGACTCATGTCTATCAACCAATCAGATTACAGCATGTCTTTGTTTAAAATTGCATTCAAAATGCATTGATGTTGCATTGTCACATGTTTTGTTATATGTTCTATTTACAGATTTATTATTTATGTGTTTTATTATTAATGTTTTAATTATTACATGTTTTGTTATATGTTCTATTTACAGATTTATTAATAATGTGTTTCATTATTATTATTAATGTTTTTTACTATTATTTCTATTATTACTATTATTATTTCTATTATTATTAATATTATTATTTATTACTATTATTTATTACTATTATTTATTACTATTTCAAATATAAAAACACAACAGATACAAAAATACATTTATTCATATCCAAGATCTACAATCCGGGAGTAGTGAAACCTTCTCAGAGTTTTCACTAACTCCCATTCCACATATCGCCGATATCGATCGGCACAGCATGAGCATCCGATGATGCACTGGTACTCTGGCTCCATTTGTTTGATGCTTCTGTTTATTTTTATATCCCACAGGAACTGGTGAAATACCTCCATTATTCTAATTTGCGTTGTGTAGAAAATGAGGTCCGGAATTATTTCTGCTTCTCTATCCTTGATAATTTCATTGATTTGCGGATAATAATATTTTATCCTATTGATCATAACTTTGATATATTTTTCTAAAATAATAAATAGTAAATAATGTGAAAATAAAAATTTTAAATTTACCGGAATCGTCAATATCCTTCATGAGGGTTGCAGAGCTTGGTATTTTGTACATAGTGAAAAAATGAATTCTAAACAAAAAACCGTTTGTTTAAATCAATCAATAACCAATTAGAAATTAACCAATTAGAAATCGACCAATGAAATTATCTCATTTCGAACATTGTCAACAAATTCTCTATACTCTAAATTTCTCAACCCCAACATGACAACCT
Source organism: Schmidtea polychroa (assembly GCA_959609185.1). NCBI lineage: Eukaryota > Metazoa > Platyhelminthes > Tricladida > Dugesiidae > Schmidtea > Schmidtea polychroa. Next base: position 187,270 of record CAUHTR010000006.1, on the reverse strand, counting down.
TTCCACTAGCAAACACGTTGACACATATAGGGTTATATTTTATTAGTCTTAGTGCCGGAAACAATTCCGGTTCAAACATACAATCACATTTTTTCGACATGTTATATAGATTGATACTATGTCCCATATCCATAGTAACGGTAATTGATTGGATTTTAATATTATTTATTCGATATTGTAATTTATTAATATCCAAAGGTTTCTTACATCCCATGATTCGGCATTTACCAGTCTTGAAAAATATTATCGGATATTTCCCGCTTCTATCGATAATTTGCTGAGGTTTCCCTGGTGGGAACCTCATATTCGATACATCAAAATTTCCTCGATAATTTATATTTGCTAACATTATTAAATCATTTATGAAAATTAGTCTTTATATACAAATTGAGCACGAGTTCATTAAATCATCGAATATAAACAAATACACATATATAAAATTTTTGAAATGGAATTAAGAAATGATGCAGTATACCAAATCGTTGGTCCGAGTGGTAGTGGAAAAACATTATTTGTTTGTAAATTACTAAAATCAAATTTATTCAAATCAAAATTCAACAGGATTTATTGGCATAGGGGTGCTGATGAAGAACATGGATTAACTCAATCAAGTTTCTGTAAATTAAAAAACATGAAAATAGTAAAGGGATTCGATAAAAACTGGTCCAGCCGATTAAAGAAAGGCGATGTCATTATTATCGATGATTTGTATCAAGAAGCTAATAAAGAAAAAGATTTTAATAATTTATTTACAAAGATCAGCAGACATGTCGGTGTAACAGTTATTTTCATAACACAAAATCTATTTCATCAAGGTGGGGCACATCGAACACGTAATTTAAATGTACAATATTTAGTTATTTTCAAGAATCCTAGAGATGCAACAGTGATTGATTTTCTTGCACGTCAAGCATACCCTAACAATCGTAATTTTCTTATCAGTGCATTTCAAGATGCTACAAAAATACCTCATGGATATATATTTCTGGATTTCACACAACAATGTCCCGATGATTTACGTGTAAAAACAGATATTTTCAACCCAAAAGGTGCCATGGTTTATAAACAAGTTGAAAACCTCTATGAATAATAATGTTTCTAAAAGCAAGGGTGAAAAATATTAAGAAATTAAGAAAAGGTATTAGAAAGACTATTAAAGTTCCAAAAGTTCCACCAACAACTAGTTATACACCATCTAAAAAACTTGTAACTGAAAATTTCTCTGCAATGAATCTTATTTCGAAAAATCCTAAACCTAAACGTAAAACCCGTAAAACCCGTAAAACCGGTAAAAAAGTAGTTAAAAATCATCGCAGTTTTCCATTTTTTAATGCATTGTTAAAGGCCCCGAGTATAAAAAGAATGAATATATTGCAATCATTCCCAAATTTTGTTGTCGATGATTTACTCAATATTATACTTAAAGTAGTCAAAGGCAAAATTAAAATCAGTAAATCGAAAAAACATTTATTGAGCAAACATAGGAAACCATTGTTATCTTTAGTAAATAATAAAAATCGTAAGCAAATGAGAAAAATTATATATAAACAACAAGGTGGATTTATTGGCGCATTAATACCTCTGGCATTATCATTATTAGGTGGAGTTGTAGGAAATCAATCATAAACAATGGGTGCTAATCCTTCATTGCCCGACATTAAATTTAATTTTAAATCTTCTTGTTGTAATGGAGAAGATTTGGACGAACCCAGAAGACGAAGCCGGTTTCGGTGGAGTGGCAAAATTAAACAAAAGAGTTCCGAATTCGAAAAAAGAAACCCAGAAGTGGTTATCAGATCAGCTTGCGTACAGTTTGAACAAACCAATGCGGAAAAGATTTCCAACAAGAGCGTATAAAACATTTGGTATTGACGATTTATGGCAAATGGATTTGATGGAGATGATACCTTATTCGAAAATTAACAATGGGAATAAATATATTTTAACATGTATTAATGTATACAGTAGGTTTGCACGAGCAATACCTGTCAAGGCAAAATCTGCAGAAGAAATGTCCAAGGTAATTAATATTTTATTTAAAGACGGACATCCTAATAACTTGCAAACAGATTTAGGTATTATTATTATTATTATTATTATTATTATTATTATTATTATTATTATTATTATTATTATTATTATTATTATTATTATTATTATTATTTTAGGTAAAGAATTCTACAATAGTAAAGTTAAGCAAATCCTCGATAAATTGAAAATAAATCACTATTCGGTACATTCTCAATACAAAGCTGCCCATGTTGAAAGATTTAATCGAACATTGAGAGATAGATTAAAGAAATTGTTCGTGCATCAAGGTAATAAAAAATGGTTAAATGCTTTACCGAAAATAATAACAAGTTATAATCATTCATCACATCGAGGACTGAATGGATTGAGACCGGTTGATATTACATCAAAAACACTAGTATCTAAGAAATCTGTAAAAATTGCAAAACCTAAATATAAAGTCGGTGACCATGTTAGAATTAGTAAAATTAGTGCATCACCATTTATTAAAAATTTTGATACAAATTGGAGTGATGAAGTCTTTGTAATTTCAAAAATAAATACTAAACAGCATCCTGTAATGTATGTCATCAAAGACAATGATAATAATATTGTACAGGGGAAATTTTATGAGCAGGAATTACAAGTCATTCCTCCCCCAAAAGTATTTAGAATTCAAAAAATATTGAAAACTAAAAAGGTCGGTAAGGATAAACAATACTATGTCAAATGGCATGGTTATCAAAACCCGTCATGGATATCAGCAAAAGACCTAGTAAAATGAATTTTTATACTATTTTGCCGAGCAATAGTTGTCCATTAATTCATCCAGACAATCAAGCAAGCAAATTCATCATCGAACTCCAAAACCCCATCTATTTGGATAATGACTGGGAAGTTGCTCTGTTGGATTTTACATTTGTATACAATTTATTCCCAATCTATAGCAAATCCGTTATTGAATATAATAAGAAAGTAGCAGTAACGGAATATATTAGTGTTCTTATTGATAAAGATAGTTATAACTTGACGAGTTCATCGAAATCAAGGAAACCTATAATTTATGATGATGGTCAATATTTATACATGAATTGCTTGAATAAGCCATTCGAAATTATATTTTCTACAGTGGCTGATGCTAAACGTCTTGGATTTACTGATTTACGTAATGTATTTAATGATACAGTCAAAATAAATCTCTCTACACTTCCAAAATCTAATAATTTAGTGGAATTCAAATTTAAGCTGTCATACATTGAAATAACAGAGCATGCATATACTTTTAAAGATAATTTATATATTACAGACCTCGAACAATTACAAACTTATTTAGGTGAGAATTGTAGCGATATTTTAACAGTTTTTGAGCTTCAAAAGATAAAGTATTTAGATTTAGTATAAATTCTAATCTTAGTCAAGTTAAATTTGACTCAAATTTGACAAAAACATTAGGATTGATTAAACCAGTATGTACACAAAATGAACAAATTTGTGAAGGAACAAACAAACCGAAAATCCTTAAACATCATCAGCAAATGTTCATTTACAGTAATATCGTGGAACCAGTTATTGTTGGCGATTCTAGTGTTCCTTTAATGAAATCTATATGGATTGAAAAACATGATCAAGATGAAGTTGTACAAATCAATGTAGAAAATCCCATGTATCTACCTGTTTCAACATCTTGTATAAACAATATAGAAATAAATATAAGAGATGATTCTGGTCAATTAATCGAATTTCCAAAAGGTTCAAAAACTCATTTGACATTACATTTTCGTAAAATAAATGGCTAATTCTGATATTATTAGTATGTATAGTGGTAGCCAATCTGGTGGTGAATTACCATATTTTATTGGTAAACAGTACGGATCAGGATGGTTGAGAACAATTGGTAGATTTGCCCTGCCTATTCTTAAACGTATTGGTAGTTTTGGTATGAAAACTGCAAAAGATGTTATTATGAATGAACAGAAAATATTACCATCTCTAAAAACAAATGCTTTAGCAGAATTAGGGAAAGTTTTACCCGGGGTTGCAGGTATGTTTCAAAAAGAAAAACCTCCAGCTCCAGCTCCAGCTCCAAAACGTAAAAGACATGGAATATCACGTATAAACAAACGAATGAAAGGACATGGAACTATATTTGCAAAATGATTTGTGGTAAATCTGAATTATGTATATTTGATAGACCGTCGCCCCAGGCTGTAATAGAATTTGGGGCATTTGAGGAAGTTTTTCCTATGAATTCAATTACCGATAGTAGAAATGATATCGAGTTTTATATTAATGGTTCGCAAACCGAATATTTAGATTTGAACGATACTTTATTGACTGTTCAGATTAAGGTTGTAGATAAAGATAGAAAAGTTTTGGATGCCAATGCAGATGTAATACCGAACAATTTCCTGTTTCATACTCTGTTTAAAGATGCCGTGTTGGGATTTAATAATATCAAGATTGAGGGCGGAAATAATACATTCATTCACAAGGCATTAATAGAAACTATTTTAAATTACAATTCCGATACTAAAAATACATGTCTTACTCCTATGGGCTATGCAGCAGCAGATGATGAAAGAAAAAAGTGGGTAAAAGGCTCAAAGGTTTTCACCATGTGCTCATCATTACAACTTGATTTTATGGATCAACCGAAATATTTACTACCGGGAGTTAATGTACATATTAGACTGAAAAGGTCTGATTCTGCATTATCTCTTACTAGTGCAACTACTGCACCAATATGTCAATTAGTTGATGCAAAATTATTGGTGAGAAGAGTTCGAGTAGACCCTTCAGTATTAGCTGGTCATCAATTGGGTCTTAATTCAAAACATGCAATTTATCCATTAAAAACAAAGGAAATTGTACAATTTGCTATTGCTAAAGGTGCTTCATCATTCTATAAAGAACAAATATTTGGTGACAGAAGAATGCCTAATTTTATTCTGATAACATTTCAAAGTGAAGCACAATATAATGGATCATATACTGCATCCAGCTCGATTTTCAAAAACTTTGGTGTTACATCATTGACTTTGTCGAAAAATACTGATTATAGAGAAACATATATTCAAGATTTCGAGAATGATAATTACTGCGCGACATATATGCAGAGTATTGTTAGAAATCTGGGTTATTTAGATAAAAATTTGAATTGCGGAATAACTCTAGAAGATTTTAAAAGCAAATACCCATTTTTTACATTTGTTTTAGCCCCTGATTTTGATTTAAATCAAAGTCAATTACCTCAAAATGGAAATTTACGACTGGATATAAAGTTTGCAAGAGCTATTACTGAACCAGTACATGTTATAATATATGGAGTATTTGAAAATGAAGTTCAAATTACTGCCAATAGAACTGTGTTGGTATAAATGTATACAGAAACATAAAAAGTTATCATGGAGTAAGTTGTTTTTTTATACTCTGGATTTATTTAAATAGTTCTGTTCAGGTCAATAAAATCGGAAAACAGATATTGGGAAATGAATTTGTTGGAGTTTTTCCTCTTGATAAAATTCCATATTTGAGCAATAATCAAGCAATAATCGTCAATACTCAATCGTCTCATCTTGGTGGAGAACATTGGATAGCTATATATGTGAAACCTGGTAATATATTCGTGTTCGATCCTATGGGTTTTTATTACCCTGCTTTGTTGATATCAAAACTACAAACAATGGGGAAACCTATTGTGTATAATAAAACTATGTTTCAAAATCCCTTGACCCAAACATGTGGTCAACATTGTTTAGCTTGGTTATTGTACAAAAAATTTGATGTTTAATAAATGTATCCTTTCCTTTATTGTTGTGGTTATTAATATTATTATTTTGAAAAAATATTATTATTTTGAAAAATATTATTATTTTGAAAAAATATTATTATTTTTAATTAATTTTATTATTATTTGCATAAATATTATTAATTCTACATAAAGAACACATTTGCCTGATGCATGCACAGTGCAAGTTAACAAAGGCATGACTAACAAAGGCAGTCACATGTTTTTCTGAATGATTTATGTTACATACATGCATGCGTGTGATTGGTTGAGTTAGTAAAATATTCAGTGTAAATGTATGTGTGTCTATATTCTCATTGGTTGGGACAGGAAAATATTCATTCTCTTTATAAACATTGACAAATCTAAAATTTGTCACAATTATTTCAAAATTTTTAAAAATCTATTCAAAATGGCAAACAATAATAATAATCGCATCTTGAGAGGACTCTTGACGAGTGGTAATTTATTTTATTTTATTTTATTTTATTTTATTTAGATATAGTAGATTGGTTTGAAGTCACAGAAAACGAAGATATTCTGAATCTGGATAATATATTCGGTAAATTTATTATTATTATTTTAATTTTTATTATTATTTTCTTTAGAACCTATCATCATTAGCGATGATGAGGAAGATGATATAGTTTTTATGGGAGAAATGAATGCCCCAGTTAATGATGGGCAAAACAATGATGTCAAAGAAAAAAGTAAATTTAAATATTTTTTCATTTTATTAAATTAATTTTTTCATTTTAGAAAATGTTTCAATTTTCAATGTCGATATTGACGACGAAATGAATGCCCCAGTTAATGATGGGCAAATCAATGTTGTCAAAGAAAAAAGTAAATTTAAATATTTTTTCATTTTATTAAATTAATTTTTTCATTTTAGAAAATGTTTCAATTTTCAATGTCGACGAAGAAATTATTAAAAACATCTCTGAAGATGAAAGCCTGTCTGAAGAAGAAGAAAATGATTTATGGCCTGTCTGAAGATGATTCCGATATGGATTCGTTATGTTAGATTTATTTATTTTTAATATATTTTTTATATGCTTTTAAAATTTATAAGGAATTTTTAAATATTTTCATATTAATTTCATTTATTTCTTAAAAACTTTTGTAATTAATTTATAACGAATTTATGATGAATTTATGAAGAAAATGATTTATACCGAATTAATAAGAAAATGATTTATGAAGAAAATGCTATATGCCTAAATTAAGAAGAAAATGATTTATGATGAAAATTAAGAAGAAAATGATTTATAATGAAAATTATGATTTATGACCAAAATAATGATGAAAATGATTTATGCCCAAATTAAGAAGAAAATGATTTATGCTCAAATTAAGAAGAAAATGATTTATGCCCAAATTATGATTTATGACCAAAATAATGATTTATGATGAAAAATGATTTATGAATTTATGATGAAAATGATTTATAACCAAAATTATGAAGAAATTATGCCTAAAATTATGATGAAAATGATGAAATTTATGAAGAAAATGATTATATGAAGTAAATACTACTTTTTTGAAATATAATGAAATTATTGTGAAAATATTTAAAATTATAGTTATAAAATAAAACCTTGTAGTTTGCTATGTGCATCTACAATAGTTAAAATACTTATAATATTAATAATAATAATAATAATAATAATAATAATAATAATAATAATAATAATAATAATAATAATAATAATGTAGTCTACAGTGAGCACGTAGCTACATAGTAGTCTGCAGTCAGCATGCAGCTACTGCGCTCTAATAATATTAATAATAATAATAATAATAATAATAATAATAATGTAGTCTACAGTAAGCATGTAGCTACATAGTAGTCTGCAGTCAGCATGCAGCTACTGCTCTTTAATATAATAATAATAATAATAATAATAATAATAATAATAATAATAATAATAATAATAATTGACCCATAATTTCTACTAGTAGTTTGCAACTACATCTCTCTTATAATAACTTTAAATTAATAATAATAATAATAATAATTGACCCATAATTTCTACTAGTAGTTTACAACTACATCTCTCTTATAATAATTGACCCATAATTTCTACTAGTAGTTTGCAACTACATCTCTCTTATAATAACTTTAAATTAATAATAATAATAATAATACTTTTAAATTTCCACGTCTTTGTTAGTTTTGATCTAATAATATACCCTTTATTAATAATTGTTAATAGTTATCCCGTTTTATTGTCTAATAAAACTGAATAACTACTAACAATTGATAATAAAGATATTACAACAATATTTAGATAATTATTAAATAAATTTATTAATAGGTAAATTATATCCTCGTTATTGTGTTTCTTCGACTGGGCATACTAAAGTATGTCACAAAAATATGAGAAAATACTATGGGCATAAATTCTATGGAATCAAATACTATTTATGCCCAATATGCCAGACTTCCCAACCTATAAAATATAGTGATTTTTATAATAGTCATTCTAATCATTTAAACCAATTTCCATCAAATAAAAAGAAACTTTTTAATAAGTTAAATAAAAATAATACAGCACAAACTATAAATAATACAGCACAAAATATCAAAACTATAAATAAAAATGTGAATAGCACAACACAAAATACTAAACATATCAAAAATGTGAATAGCACAACACAAAATACCGAACATATCAAAAATAAAAATGTGAATAGCACAGCACAAAATGTAATTAATAATGTAATTAATAATGTAAATAATAATGTAAATAAAAAACGGCCTGCTGTTACTCCTGTGTCTTGTGTTCCATCTAAAATTGTTAAAGTTATTGATGGTGGTGATGAAATAGATAATATTCTAAATAATATATTAAATAATAATCAAATAGGTGGTTCAGTTGATATAGACAACGAGCCAGAAATAGAATTAGATTTTAAGGGGGCTAGAAAAAATCTAAGGTTTGACGTGGAGAAAGACGCCTTAGTACAAATATCCATAACACCAAAAATTATTCAAAAATTAATATCAGAAATGAACGGTATGGGGCCCGTTAAAATTCAGTTCACGGTTCTGATTCAATTTGAGAAAGACGGCGAATTAAAGGATAATTTCTTTTCTAATAACGCCGAAGTTTTTACGGAAAACTTTTTAATAAATGGCATCACTAAATTAAATAATAAGATAGAAAAATTTACATATTTAGGTAGCGGATGGCGGGTTGTTAAAATTAAAGAAATCGACTTTATAATAAATAAGTATAAGATTATGAATAGGTTAGCTGGACATAGTTATATCCCCACCCCAGCGGCTTTAAAGTCTAAAAAAGCCATTGTTAATATTAAGAACACAGATGATATGTGTTTTATATACAGCGTTCTAGCTCTCTTAAAGCGTGATGTTATACGCAGAAATAAACATCGAGTTAGTGCTTACCAAAATTATTTGGATGAAATTAATTTTGACCCCATTAGTGATTGCCCTATGAGATTAAGTAACATCCCAAAATTCGAACGCAAAAACCGTGAACTTAACTTAGCGATTAATGTTTTAATATATAGAAATAAGCCAGCTAAACCTGTCAGCAATGATGATGATTATATCCCTCATCACCCCCAGTTAGACATTATTCACCGATCTAAGGTCATAGGTGGTGAACCAATATATTTACTTTTATTAGAAGACGGTGATAATTTTCATTACACCGCAGTTTTTGATCTTCAAAAACTAATGAATTCACACCCAAATAGCTCCTGTCACCTTTGGATTCGCGTCAACTGGTGCCCACATTGCCTTAATGGCTTCAGACATAGGAGCGCTTATGATATCCATGTAGACCTATGCCGTAAGAATCAAATAGGTTCTACTTTATATACATTACCTAAAGAGAAAAATTTAATATTTTCAAACTACGCAAAAACAGTAACCCCGCCATTCGTAATATATGCAGATTTTGAGTCGATTTTACCTGAGGATATCACACACCATCAGAAACATATGCCGATAACAGCAGGCATGTTACTAATTAATAATTATAACAAAACTAAATTTTATTATGAGTTTGTTGGTGAGGATTGCGTGCTGTCTTTCTTGCATAAGGTGGAGGAAATTGCTGTCACAATTGTCCTGCCATATTACGAAATTAACTGTAATAAACCTATGCAAACCTTGTCTTTCGCTGAAGATCGTGCTTTCTTTGATTCCAGGACCTGCTATCTTTGTAAAAAATTTATTAGAGATAGAGTTAGGGACCATTGTCACTTCACAGGTAAGTATCTTGGTGCTGCCTGTAGGAAATGTAATGTGTCTCGCAGAATTCAGAGACAGTTACCAGTTGTTTTTCACAATTTGAGGGGATACGATCTCCATCATATTTTGAAGTATGGTTTGAGTAATTTTCCTTCTTGGGAATTGAATATTATTCCAACCACTACGGAAAAATTTATCTCTCTCATCGCGTACATTAACAAATTGCCTGTTCGTTTTATTGACAGCATGCAGTTTGTTAATTCATCACTTGCAAAAGCTGTTAAGACTCTTTCCGATCTGCCTTTAACTTCTTCTGTTTTTGATGGCGCAATTGTTCGAGCAAAAGGTATCTTCCCTTATGACTTCGCTACATCTCTTGAGGTCCTGGAATCAACTCTTGAACTACCTCCTATTTGGGATTCTGTGTCTAATGATGAATATGAATTAGCCCAAGTTATTTGGACTCAACAAAATTGTAACAATATGTTAGACTATATGTTAACATACCTTAAACTTGACGTGTTTCTCCTCGCAGATTATTTTACACAATTCCGTGAAAAGGCCATTGCATACAATGGTCTTGAGCCTCTAAATTTTTATGGCATTCCCGGTATGTCATGGGCCTCAGCGCTTATGACATTAAAGGAACCCATTGAACTTTTACAGGACATGGAAATGTTTAATTTCTATGAAGGAGGGATACGGGGTGGGTTAACATTTGTTAACAAACATTATGTTGCAAGTTCTGAAGACACAGAACTCTTGTATATAGACATAAATAACTTGTATGGTTGGGCCTTAAGCCAAAATCTTCCGTATGCTGATTTTGAATGGGTGTATGATGACCTTGATTCTGTCTTGTATGAATGTAAGAATGCTGATATCGATAACCTTCCATATGGGTATACTATGGAGGTTGATATTGATATCCCTGATTGTGTGCATGATTATTTGAATGATTTTCCGATTGCTCCGGAAAAAATGTGCCCGCCAGATTCGAAAGTTGAGAAGTTAATGCTCACGCATTGGCCGAAGAAGAACCATGTTCTTCATTGGCGACTTCTCAAATTGTATATTGAATTGGGGGCTTTAATTAAAAATGTACATAGGGCAATTAAATTTAAACATGCACCCATTTTTAAAGAATACATATCAACTAATACAAATTTGCGCTCAAATTCAACATGCGAGCTGCATAGAGATTTATACAAATTATTTAATAATAGTCTGTATGGGAAATCCGTGGAAAACCTTAAAAAACGGATGAATTTGAGGCTATGCAATTCAGCTGAAAAGATGATTGTATATGCTTCAAAGCCGACTTTCAGGAAATCAATTAAAATTGCTGATGACCTGATTGCTGCACATCTGTATAAGGATTCTATATGTTTAGACAGGCCTAGCTACATTGGTCAATCTGTGCTAGACCTGTCTAAACTGAGGATGTACCAGTTACAGTATATCGAATTGGCCAAATATAGAAATGAATTTAACTGTGATATTAATATCGTTGCCGGCGATACTGACTCCTTTTTTCTTGAGGTTAGGCACTGTAAGCTTGACACTCTTTTGCCGGCAATGATTCGTGACAATCTTTTAGACACTTCCAACTATGACCCGGCACATCCCTTATACTCTAGAAACCTTGATTCTGTGATAGGTAAATTTAAAGATGAAAGTAAAGGTCTAGGGTATAAGGAATGGGTTTTCTTAAGACCCAAGTGCTATAGTTTGTTAGGGGCTAAAGATCATTTGAAAGCAAAAGGAGTCAGGTTAATAGGTACAGAAATTAAGCACGAATCATATTTAGAATGCTACAATAACAACGTAGTATTTTCTGTACCACAAAGTAGGATAGGGACGCGGAACCATCAATTGTTTACATTTAAAAACAATAAAATCGCATTGTCAAACAACGACGACAAGCGGTTTTGGGTGGGGAAAAATTCCAGTCTGGCATATGGGCATTATTTAGGATTTGAGGAAACAGATGCTGGCCAAGTATTAAATCATGAGGAGATTGGTGGCCAAGTTTTTAATCCTGAGGAGATTGGACCGCTTTTTGGTGGAGAAAGCCCATCTTTCGATGATCCAGACAGCCCTATAAACAATGTTGATTTAACAGACATTGATGATATTGTTTTATCAGATTAATATATCTTTTTTAAAAAAATGTTTTTGTATTCTTTATATATATTTTATTGAAAACTCGTTATAGTTCTATGCTTAAACATTATATTTAATTAATTATCGAAAATGTTTCAGCATAGAAAGGATATTATTTGTAAATTTTTATTTTGTGATTGTTTTTATATATTTGGTATACAAGCAGTCAGCATGCATACTGCTCTCTAATAATAATAATAATGTAGTCTACAGTGAGCACGTAGCTACATAGTAGTCTGCAGTCAGCATGCAGCTACTGCTCTCTAATAATAATAATAATAATAATAATAATAATAATAATAATAATAATAATAATATTAATAATAATAATAATAATAATAATAATAATAATAATAATAATAATAATAATAATATTTGATTGGCTATCTCAATTTTTATAAATATAAAAACAAAAGTAATTTATTAAGAAATTTATTAAGAAATTTATTACTAATGATTTCTACGAGTAAAACTGATGAATGTGTAAATCATTTGGTATCATTATTATTATTTTGTCAATATTTATAAAAATGTTACTTATAGCAAAGAAGTCCAACCTATTCCGAAATTTCATCGAAATTTTTTAACAATGCAGTTGAAGATTTTATAAATAATCATGATACTTACACTGATAAGCAAATCATAAATATTTTAAAAATTTTCAAACATTCCTCTATTGAATATTTGAGGGATTTATTTAATTATGAGAAATCCATTTTAAAGTTATCCTGTTATTTAATGTACTTAGAAAAAATAGCGGTAAACAACGAATCACTGAATGAATACTTTTGGAGTTGTATGTTTTTAAGGTTGAAACCTGTATATAGTAGATTGATTTATGAATGGATAGCAAAAGCCGACTTGATTGAAAATAAGCTAACGAAAAAACTGAACGATATTAAGAAAAGGTATTTGACTTGTTCAATTTGTAAAGAAAATCAAGTTTCGGTTTTGTATTTACCGTGTGGTCACGTGATTGTTTGTTCTGAGTGTCACAAGAAGACTATTCGCAAGTGTCAAGCCTGTTCATCACTAATTAATGAATATCATACTATATACATGTAAATCAATATTTAATTTTATTGTTTAAATAAATGTATGTTTTGTTGATTTGTTGAGCGTGAGCAGTACCCTTGTGAGCATTACCCATAGGGGGACAAAATATTTTGTCGGATAGACTATGAGTATATAGACTCGGAGTATATAGATTAATAATAATAATAATAATAATAATAATAATAATAATAATAATAATAATAATAATAATAATAATAATAATAATAATAATAATAATAATAATAATAATAATAATAATAATAATAATAATATTAATAATAATAATAATAATAATATCTTTAGAAATAATAATTGGAATAACGAGATATATGGCTCATTCGAAAGGTCTTGGATTGAGCTTTAAAATGAGCTATCGATGAATAATTTTCGTTGGCGGGAACCTTTAAAAATTTAAAAATAATAATATGACCTTGAAAATAAATGTCTTTGTTCTACAAATGACCTTGAAAATAAATGTCTTTGTTCTACAAATGACCTTGAAAATAATAATATTTTGAAAAATAATAATATGACCTTGAAAAAATAAATGTCTTTGTTCTACAAATGACCTTGAAAATAATAATATTTTGAAAAATAATAATATGACCTTGAAAAAATAAATGTCTTTGTTCTACAAATGACCTTGAAAATAATAATATTTTGAAAAATAATAATATGACCTTGAAAAAATAAATGTCTTTGTTCTACAAATGACCTTGAAAATAAATGTCTTTGTTCTACAAATGACCTTGAAAATAAATGTCTTTGTTCTACAAATGACCTTGAAAATAATAATATTTTGAAAAATAATAATATGACCTTGAAAATAATAATATTTTGAAAAATAATAATATGACCTTGAAAATAATAATATTTTGAAAAATAATAATAAAATAGTCAAATGACCTTGAAAATGGTCTCGGGAAAATGTTAATAACTTTTATACTACTAATGATAAAAATTATTTCTATGGCTCAAAAGATTTGTCTTCGTCTGGGCTTCAAATGATGTATCAATTGTTAATTAATTTTGAAAACTCAAAAGGTTCTGGCGCCCCGAAAAGTAGGACTCCGCTAGCACAGTTAATAATATTTTTGAAAAATAATAATAATTATATGACCTTGAAAAATGGTCTCGGGAAAATGTTAATAACTTTATGAATAGTGATGATGATGATACTTTCAATAGCTCATTCGATAGGTCTTGCACCAAGCTTCAAAATGATGTATCAATATTTAAATAATTTTGAAAACTCAAAAAGTTCTGGCGCCCCGAAAAGTAGGACTCCGCTGGCACAGTTAATAATATTTTGAAAAATAATAATAAAAATAATAATATTTTTGAAAAATAATAATATGACCTTGAAAATAAATGTCTTTGTTCTACAAATGACCTTGAAAAAAAAAATGTCTTTGTTCTACAGATGACCTTGAAAAAATAAATGTCTTTGTTCTACAAATGACCTTGAAAAAAAATGTCTTTGTTCTACAAATGACCTTGAAAATTTTATGAGTCATACGACCTTGAAAATGACCTTGAATGAGTCATACGACCTTGAGAATGACCTTGAATGAGTCATGGTCTTTGTTTAAATGACCTTGAATGAGTCATATGACCTTGAATGAGTCATGGTCTTTGTTCTACAAATGACCTTGAAAATTTTATGAGTCATCCGATGAGTCATGGTCTTTGTTTCAATGACCTTGATGAGTCATACGTCTTTGTTCTACAAATGACCTTGAAAAAAAAATGTACTTTTGGACTTAGAAAAATTTTTTACCCCCGGGGGGGGGGGGGGTTGTGCTAGCGGAGTCCTGTTCTAGCGGTGCCCAATCCATCTACTTAAGTAGTAAATTATTAGCGTTTCAAGTCTTCTTTTTGTAATGTCACAATAGGTACAGTTATCCTTAATCTCGGAACACAAAATGATTACTTCACTTTTGAGTACTTGTATTTATCGCCAGGTTAGTATTGTGTAACGGGGTTGAGAACTAGTAAGCATGTAAGCTCAGTTGTCAAAACTATTCTTCACTAATTATCTTTTCTGAGTTGTAGACAGCTAATAAATAGTTTTACGTCTTAATTATTAATATACTTTTCTTTTTATACCGGTATTAGAGTATATTAATATAATTACCTTAATTCAAATTCTCTCTAAAATTGATATTCATGGTAAGTTAAATTGAAAGTTTTGAGTAGGAATTTGCTATTATTTTACATTTCAAATGAATCTAACTACAAAGACATTCGAAAAATGCAAGCAGGTTATGCCCTCACCTGATTGGTTGGGAAATCATATTTATAAAGACTTCTTCAAAAGAACTAAAACACTTCTCATACAACAAAATATCATTTTCATTGTTACATTCAAATATTTTTCTAGTTCACCATTTTTCATAACAGCTATATTTTAGTTTCATTTATTAAATGACTATTACGCCAATTTTATGTCATCTATCATTTAAATAAAATTTTAAACTGTTAATGTTGTTGTATTGGTTTGAATTTTCTTTGAGACAGTCCAAACATTCGCAGGAAGTAGTCAACTGGCTGGTGGATGAACCTGCAGGAGTGCTTCGGGTAGCTCCTCGTCCGGGTTCAGAAGTTAGTCGAGTGGATAGACTGATAGATTGGCCTGTCAGAAATTAGGATTGTATTCAATTTGGGTCTTCATTTGATGGCCGTAGAGTGATTTGAAATTTCTAATAGTCAGAATCTGGGGGAACAGATAGCAAACGAGTCTGTTCACCTGAGGCCAGGCCAGTGGAAATGGATAACCCGTAACGGTAGAAAATCTGTGTGACCGACAGGTTGGCCAAGCGGAGGACTCCTCGCGGTTGATCCCGCTAGAATTTTCATGTTGCGTAAGTGATCGAAGTTCCAGTGAGTGGTAGGAAAAAGATAAAAATCACAGCGGCGACCGACTTTTTATCGAGTGAGAGTAAGGAAAAAATTTGTCTCGGGAAGGATCAGTAGAATAAGAAGATGATAAATAGGATGGTTTGTACTCCTCGGTGTCAGAGTTGTATTGGTGGAAGTTCAGAATAAGGTGAGTTTTCTGTAGAAGTTAAATGCCTACAATATGAATCTTTGTTAGAATTTCATATCATCCATTCTATGTATAACAATCATATTAACCTTCAGTGTATGAGTGAATGCTAATTCCGTCAGGGCCGGACAACCGTATACGACATAACGATAGTGAAATAAATATTTCAGTGACCAATTTCTACTTTTATAGGACGTCATATGTATGAATCACTCAACATGTGCATGATAAAGTTATTTTTCAGGTTGATCATTAATCCGCGCGCACAATTGTCGTAAATTTTTGATTGTTATAATTTAGTAATAAATGTAGATATTATCATTGCCAGAGCAAATACCAGCACTGTGTCAAAGCTGCAGTTGATTTAATCGATAATTAGCACGATGAAATAATCTGAATACAACATTACACCCCTTTACTAAGTAACTAGTCGACACAAAGTGGCATACCATTCGATAGGCATATTTTAATATGGCCGTAAAATGATGCCTGTATTTAAAAAAATCTAATTAACAAGTGATCCTATATAATTTTAGCATGAATATTAGTGGGTTACAGGCAACCAAACATTTTACCCTTTCGTGCTGTACAGCGTAACTCAGAATACAAAAAATCGTCTCCTCCGCTTGATAGCCATTGAGCGATCAACGTTGGTACTGTATCAAGAGGGTGTGTGCTCGTAAAAAGTAAGCGCACTATTTGCACTATAATTGTCGGGCACTCGCTGGATTCACGGACTATCGATAAAAGATATGTCTCAGATTTGCTCTGGTCCCTCATCTTGATTGTTTTCCCAAATATTTGATCGTCCTCTCGTCAGTCAGACATCAAAATGTTACAATTGGTGACTTTATCCGCTACGACATTTATATGTACATATTTTCGCGTGCCTGTGTCCAAACATATAGCCTGTCGTATTGCACTCAATATCGCTCGTCGCTCTGTACTTACTCCTTCAGCTACTGAACTACCCGATGTCCCCCATCTTAGGAAAATTCTATCTCGTTCTGGAACTCTACCCGACTAACTGTTAAACAAAAACAGAAATAATTGGTTTAGGCGAGCCAGGAAACTACCAGGCCATGCATCTTAGTTGACCCCACGGGCGGACGAAATTCGACAGCTGAGTTACAACTACTTACAGATACATTCAGTTTACCTGTTTCTAACCCTAGTATTTGCCCTTCGTAAAGATTTATTATGGCCATTTAGATCAGACGTTTTAAAATCGAGTTTTGTCCATTTTTGTTATTAGCGGTTTCCTATTATCAATATTAAAAAAAAATTTTCCTTCCTAATTCTATTTCAAGTTTGTTTATATAACACTTATTGCCGATTTTATATGCTAGTCCACAGTTATATATTTAGATGTGTAAATATTTTAATGAATTTAATAAGTGGTAATATTAGAGTAACTAAGAAATTTTTATATCGAAATACACTAACTCTCCATATCTAAAACTCTTAATATCATTTAAAATGTAATTAAAAATTAAATTTAACTAATAAAACGTTGATGTGTTTGTCTATCTCTATCAAAGGAATTTATTACGATTATGATTTACGTTCATCGTTCAAATTAATTGTCCGAATTTAATCTAGTATTTTATTTTTACGATTACTTGTATAGTTTATTTGCCGAAAGGGGCTTTGTCATCGATGTGGTTTATTGGTTCCATCTCTTGGCACCAATGTTTCCTCGTTGACAAAGTGGCCCACCACCGCTCGAACCTCATTCATAAACTATTCATTGATACGTATTGTTTTAATTTCTTGCTTTCAGGTCATCACTTTGGAACACGCACAAGCTAATTTCTCCATGGATCTATACCAGTATCCTTACATTTGCCGGTTTAAAGCATGGTCGTGTTCCCGTTTTGGTCGACAGAGCCTCCTATTCGCCTCATCAGCATTTCCCCACCTGTTGGATCAATGTAGGCTGCTTTCAATATCTGATTATTGGAATTTTATGTTTCCTTCCCTTGTTAAACTCACCGGAGTAAGCAGTTATTCATGCTTTACGAACTCTCGGAATTCTGTAAGAACATATAGTCCGAAATCAAAAGTTGGCTATTAAATTCGTTAGTTCTGACTCCCGTTGACGACGGTGATTGGTCGATATCATAGAAGTTCGATTCGTGGTTATACGATTTTATATCGGCATTCCCTTGTTGAAGTAAGAGGTCTGTTGTTACTAAAAATAGATTTCTTGAATTACTGCAATTTTATTGGGGGTTATGATTGTGGGAGTTAAAATTAGGAGTAAGGGAATTCCTAATTCGATAATTATTGTTCAAATAAAATGAAAATTCTATCTAATGAAAATTCTAACATTAGAGGTTGTCATCATATGTTGTTAAAGGAATAATAGGAGAAAAATTTGCTTGCTACACATATTAACCGTGGATAATAATAATAATGATAATAATAACGATACTAAGGAGGATGCCGGAAACTTATAATCATAGTGATGCGAGTAACAATACCCATAATAATAATCAATGTACATTTTTCCAAATCAACTACAAATCACAGACATATAAATATTCTGTATTAGTGCATTTAGGGTGGTAATCAACGGTTATGGGGTTTGAAAGGGGTCGTTTATGAAAATTATTAATTATAATTTAAAAATCAAATATGAGAAAAATATATACATAAGTAGTCTATATTAGTGTAATTATTGATAGATATATAATTTGAGGGGGGTCATTTAGGAAATTTAAGAGTTATAATTTTAAAATCAAATACAGTAAACCCTCCAACTGCGCGGTTTTTCATTGCGCGGTTTCGCAATTGCGCGGCCAAACCTTTAATACCAAAATTTCGATCTGCGCGCTAAAAATTTCGAAGCTGCGCGGTTTTTTTTTTGTGTTTGTCTATTTTAACAAGAAAAATCATGTCAATTTAATTTTTTATGGCGAATCCCGTAAAACTACGAATACATATGGTAGTGAAAATAGTGATTCATCGTATTTCGATGCACAATCACAGCCAATAGAATCAAGCTCATCAGCATGTAGCAGTGATTAATATAACGTTACTTATGTTAATTTTTATTTATGTTTAGTTGTTGAATTGAGACTGTTTTTTAGTTCTTGTATTGTTTTTTATAATTTTTATTTATGTTAAATTTTTATTAATTTTTATAATAGTAATATTAATTATGTAAAAGCAATGAATTGAGACTGTTTTTATTAGTTTTTATGTTTATATAAATGTAAATATGTATATTAGTCGTTGAATAAAGACTTTTTATTATATTTTTATTATATTTTATTTATTATATCTGGAACCTAACCCCATAATTACATATAAAATCGGGTTCACAGTGCGCGGTTTCGGTTTGCGCGTTGTTTTTGTGAACGTATATATATATATATATATATATATATATATATATATATATATATATATATATATATATATATATATATATATATATATATATATATATATATATATATATATATATATTATATATATATATATAAAATTTTCTAAAAAATTATTTGTTAAAATAACAATAAAAACTAAATTAAATCATAAAATTTTTTTTGGAAATAGTGTTAAACTGAATATTTCGTGCAAAAAAAGAAGATTTCATATATATACACAACTGCGGACTTCTATCTTAAATGCTTGCTGGAAGAAAATATGGCCAGCATGTGTTAAAATTAGTAACTCTGTAATACAAAATGCAGTTGTGTGTTCTGAAATTGTAACGCTTTCACACGAAATTGGTGGTGAGGGCTTTGAAAATATGCAAGTTGCGGATATAGAGGAGTTGATGCTTGAAAAACCTTTAGATGATGAGGACTTGATTAAAGCCATAACAGTTAATAATATTAATGAGAACCATAGTGACGAAGACGAAGGTGAAGGTGAAATGCATCAACTAACTTCTGCTTTTATTCGCGATGGCTTAAAATTTGGTACCACTATGGAACAATTTTTTCTCACTCATGATCTTAAAATTCCAACGGAATTTACAGGTTTGTATGGCTGGCTATCAAGAACTTTATAAAGAAGTTAAAAAAGCAAAAACCCAGCAGCTTATAACAGATTTTATCATAAGAAAACCATTATAAGATTTGGTAGACCTAAGTGATTAAAGCATTTCAGCCAGTGCACGCTTATTATAAAGTAGTGATAATAAATATTAGTTGCTAAATAAGACTTATATTTCCAATTTGAATTTAATTTATATGTATTTATGAACTAAAATTTTATTTGTTTTTTACTTATGTACTAAAATTACTATAAATATCTATTTTTAATAAAAACATGTATAGATTATATTTTCTAAAACTTATATAACAAGGGTGGGCACGCATGAGTTCAATGAGAGACATTTTCCGAAAATTTATTTTTTAAAGAGCCACCATAGTGAACTACATATTTTTTTTTTATTTCATTAATTTGATTAAAAAGACTTAAACGCTATTAAAAACAATTATTTCAAAATTTAAGTAACAAACATAAAATATAATAAAAATCTATTAATAAAAAGTAATAAAATTTCTTGAATTAACGAAGACTTTTGGTCAAATCTTTGAAATTTGGTGTATACTTTGTTAAAGCTGTTCGCAGCAATTCTGTAAGATGCTGATTGGTCAACTGTGAACGATATTTCGATTTCACGAACTTCATTGTGGAGTACAAAGATTCACAACAATATGTTGTACCAAAAATTGAAATTAGACGGCAAGCAGCTTGTTTTAAGTGTGGATATTTTGCCTCTGGTACGAGTTTCCAAAATTCAATTATAGAAGTAACTTTATGGTGCATTTGCAAAGCCTGGTCCTCTTTCATATCTAATAACTCCAATTCCCCAACCGCTTTTTTAACAAGTATTACTTCAGAAATTGGAAATCCATCTTCAATAATATCACAAATAAATGGGTTCACAAAAAATTTTTTTTTAAAAATTCAGTTGAAAAAATTTCAAAATAAAAAAATCGAATTCAATTTTCAAATTCAATTATCAAAAATTCAATTATCAATGAGCCGCAGTTTACTCAACGAAGAGCCGCATTTGCCCACCGTTGTTATATAATATGGTTTCAAGATTTACTATTTTTTTTGCACGGTTTTTTAAAACAACTAATGGTTCCTTTTTCCATTTTACACGGTTTTCAATAATTGTAGAACACATCCTCAATTTTACTATGGTTAATATTAGGAGGTTCATCCTGTAAAACATTAAAATCAGTTTTTGTTTCCATAAATTTTATTTCAGTAAATATCAGAATCAAATTATATCTTCTTTAAACTTTCTTATTTAAACAAATTTTCTATGAAGATATTTTTAATTAAAATATCTTCTTATTTTGTTTTTAAAAATTAATCTAAAATTTAATTTTTAAAATTTTCAAATTAAAAATTTCTTCATCATAAAACTTCCTCATATCCCCCTTCTTAAGAAATTTTTAAGTTTTTCCACATTTCTTTCGATCCTTTTTCCATCTTCATTTCTTAAGATGTATCATCTGTCATGCACTTTCTCTATCACTTTGTACGGACCTTCATACCTGTCCTGGCCTTTGAGGGGTGTTTCTACTTTTACTAATACTTCTTCTCCTACATTGAATTTTCTCCTTGTTTGTTCTTCTAGTTCTTCCTTTATCGGTATTTCTTTGGACCCGTACCATTTTTCCCTGCTAATCTTTTTTCCAAAAACTATCTCTGCCGGGCTTTTCCATGTCGTTTTTTGTTTGGTTGCATTTAAAGTGAATTCGACTTCTGGTAATATCTCTGCCCAATCCGTCTTCTTTCTATCCTGTAAAGTAACATTTATCAAATCCCGTATTGTCCTGAATTGTCTTTCTATCTGACCGTTTGTTTGGTGATGGTTTGGACTCAAAAACATAATTTAATATCTAACATCTTTGTGAATTCTCTCATCATTCCTGATTCAAACGCCTTTTCGCAATCAACTCTTATCTCCTTTGGGCATCCAAATCTTAAAATCCACTTTTCTAAAATCGTTTTCTTTATTGTTTCTTCGTCTTGTTTTGTTATCGCTGTCAAGACTTGATACTTACTATACTGATCTATTATGCCCAATGTATACTTCTTACGTCCTTTTGTTTCTGTCAACGGTCCACATATATCCACGAATATAATTTCGAACATTTCCTTCGAATCTTGTTTTTTTACTGGTTCTTTCGTTGTTATTGTTAAAGCCTTGGTTTTTTGACAAATCTCACAACTTCGAACAATTTCCTGAATCTGACTCCACAGGTGTTTTCCAACATATCTATCTTTCATATAATCGGCTATCTTCTCGACTCCAGCATGACACAATAGTCTATGTATTTCCTTTATTGTTTCTTATTACTCATTTTCAGGTATCATCGTTTTCTTTCGTACTTCTTCTACAATTCCATGTTGGATGTTGCTTCTTCCTTCTTCTCTGATCGAGTCTAGTAATCTGGTTTTTATCTTTCCTTTCTTAGCTTCTTCGTGGGCCATTTGACATTGAACACACGTTTCACATTTAGTTCTCGACAACATGTCTGCATTTTGGTGATTAATACCCTTTCTGTATTCTACTCTTATATCTAAACTGCTCAAATAATTGATCCATGTTTGGAATTGTGAAGTAATCGGCTTCTTGGTTGTCATCATAAACGTGATTGCCTTGTAGTCTGTCCTGAGCGTGAATCTTCTTTCATAGAGATAGTGCTTAAAATGAATGCAAAAATAATATACCGCCAATAGTTCCTTTCTTGTAATACAATATCCTTTCTCGTGGCTCGTCATCGAGTGTGATCCATACGCAATTACTCTTTCCTTTCCATCTTTCTCTCTTTGTGAAAGTACTGCTCCAATGGTATCGAAACTAGCATCGGTATCTAAAATGAACTCCTTTTTTAGATCCGGAAAACATAAGATTGGCGCCATCGTGAGTGCTAATTTCAATCCCTCAAACACGCTATTCGTTCCTTCACTCCATTCTATTTTTTTGTTACTTGTTCCGCTACATAATTGTTGTAACATCCTTGCCTTCTTTGCATAATCACTGATGAATCTTCTATAATAATTGCAAATACCTAAAAAGCTTCGGAGTTTCTTTACGCAATTAGGCTTCCCAAAGTTCTGTATGGCCTGAATTTTAGATGGATCTGTCTGTACTCCTTCCTTGCTGATTATGTGTCCTAAGAATCTGATTTCTTCCTTTATTATTTGACATTTTTCTGGATTAATCCTTAGGCCTGCTTCCTCAATCGCCTTTAACACTTCTCCAAGTATTGTATAGTGTTTCTCTTTACAGCTTGAATAAATCAAGATGTCGTCCAAATACACCATCGCTCCCTTTATTTTGCCTAATACTTTTGTCATCATTTCTTGGAACGTACCTGGTGGTGCTGCAATTCCAAACGGCATTCTGTTGAAACAATATTGTCCGTTCTTTGTTGAGAAAGCTGTTTTTTCCTGTGATTCTTCTTCTAGTTCCACTTGGTAATATGCATTACCTAGATCGATTGAGCTGAAAAAGTCGGATACTCCTAACAAATCCAACATCTCGTCTATGTTTGGCATTGGAAATGCCTGCCTCTCTGTTACCGCGTTCAGCTGTCTAAAGTCCAAGCATAGTCTAATATCCTTTTTCTCTTTTTTCCATACACATATTAGCGGTGTATTCCATGGAGAGTTACATTTCCGTATAATTCCATTTTCGTACAAATTTTGTATTGCTTCTTCAATCTTTGATTCCAAATTTAGTGGTTGGCGATATGGTTTTATGTTTATCGGCTCACCTCTTGTAACTATCTTGTGTTTTACCAAATGTGTGCGACCCACATCCCATTTATCTGCCATAAACACGTTTCCACTGTTTGTTATAATTTCCTTTAATTTGCTATACTCATTGATCTTTAACTGTTCCAACGCTCGTATCAATCGTTCTTCATCCTTTATTTTTCTGCCAAATTTTGCTTCAATGTTACAAATATAGTTCTTGTCTTTTTCATTAGCCTCGATATCTTTAATTTTTAACAGTCTAAATCCAAATGTTTCTTGTAATTCGATTCCTCCAATCACGTCTGGTGTCACTTTCTCCGCCACAATGAATATAACTTCCTTCGAAACATTTCCAATGGTTACTTGCACCTTCGTTTTTCCTATTGTCTCGATCGTACTCTCGTTTGCGCATCGTAACTTATCGTCACTTTTCGTCAATTGTTGTCCTCGTAGCTTGTTAAAACAGTTCACACTCATTACATTGATTCTTGCACCAGTGTCTAATAAACATTCGAAATTTTCCCCATTCATCCTTACTGTTATACTAGGCCTTCCTTGCATTTTGTTATACAAAATTTCAACAACCTGCTCCGTTTCAATGGTTCCAATTCTTTCCACTTCCTCTTCAAACATTTCTCTCTTTAGGAACCTGTATACTTTCTCGCTTACCCTTCCAACATTCTCCCACTTTTCTGCCCCTTGAGGATATCTCATCAAATTTTCTGTTAGAATATGGCTCCAACCAACTCCTCTACTGGTGGAGCCCTGTTGTTTGGGTACGTCTTCCTAAAATTATCTTCATTTGTCTCTACACACGATTCCCTTTCTTCTTCTTCCTCGATACCATTTATCCGACTGTATCTGTTTCCCGTGAATCTTTGTCTCTCCGTCGCTCTCCCGTACCTCATCTTTGTATAACACTCCTCGGATCTATGACCATTTCTGCTACATCTTTCACAACGTATTTCCTGACACAATCTTCTTATATGACCTTCTTTCCCACACCCAAAACATCTTGGAGCTTTTTTATCTGAACAGTTTCTACTTATATGTCCGCTTCTATGACATGTCCAGCATTCTATTTTACCTTTTATTGGACAATCAATTTTCGTGAGTCCTATTTTGTGGCATAACCAGCATTCTGGCATTTCTCTTCGGATACTTTCTTCTCTCTGTTCTTTCTTCTTGTATTGTACTCTTCTCTGTAGTTCCTGATAGACCACTCTGGCGTAACTTTTCATACTGTTTATCTGATCTCTTTGCTTGTCTACTTTGTCCATCAGAATTAGTGTTTCCTTTATTTCTTCTGTGCTTTTTATCTTCCGTAGTATCACTTCTTTCTCCACTTCTTTATTCTCCGCACATACTATTAACATCCTTGCTGTTAATTTCTCTTTGGTAAATTCTTTATTTTCAAACAACCTATCAACAAGGTCCTCCACCTTTTTAAAATACGTTTCTATTTCTTCACCCTTCCGCTTGTAATTCAACAAGTTTTGTAGATCCTTTAAAACATCTCTTTCGCGATCGAATGCCAATCGCAACCTTCGTCTTTTTTCAGTGTTTTGGCATACACTTCCAGGAGATCCTCATCAATCATGCAAGATGTTAATCTTTCCTGATCTTCTTCTGCGTGATTCCCTTGGCGTCGAAATAAATTTCGCATCTTTTAATGAACTTTTCCAAGTCGTCACCTTGGCAGAATACCTTTGGTAGCAATCTTTCGGTGATTGCGTCAGTGTTCACTTCTGCCACCATATTAGGAGGTTCATCCTATAAAACATTAAAATCAGTTTTTGTTTCCATAAATTTTATTTCAGTAAATATCAGAATCAAATTATATCTTCTTTAAACTTTCTTATTTAAACAAATTTTCTATGAAGATATTTTTAATTAAAATATCTTCTTATTTTGTTTTTAAAAATTAATCTAAAATTTAATTTTTAAAATTTTCAAATTAAAAATTTCTTCATCATAAAACTTCCTCATAGTTAACATGTCTTTTTTACACGATTTTCATTCGAACGTATCTACCGTGTAAAAAAAGAGTTGGGTATATATATATATTTCACATGTATAATCTTCTTTCATTCTGACAAAATTAGAGTTTACTAAAATGTTTATAATAACTATTAATTAGATTTGATTTACTTCACTAGTAATTATGAAATATTTGAATTGTTGGCGCTTAGGGGGTATGTCATTTAAATGTTCTTATGGATTTGACATTGACTCTTTCCTAAACGCCTTCATAATTATTTTACTTTATACCATCTGCGTACCCATGGCGATAAACATGTTGGTAATGTATACAGCAACTGAAAATCAATGAGCAGGTGAGCTCTGCTGCTAAAACTACAACTCATTTTATTTTCATTTTCGGATCCTGGACTGCCGATAGAAGGTCTTACGTCACTTTTCATTATTTATCCCCTTCTCGGATTATCGTCCTTTTATTATTCGGTTACTTATGGTCCTCATTACTGGATGTTATTCAATGTTATCTTTGCAAGTTTTGCGCAGGGATCTGCCCTTACATCCAATTTTATAAATGTTATCCTGAATTTTCCATACTAATGGATGTTTTTCAGTGTGCCCTTCAAAATATTTGATCTGGGAACTGTCGATATTTCTAATTTTGACCTATGTGAAAGCTAATTACTACCTCCCCGAGACATTTTTTTGACTAAATCTTGACTGTTTTTGTCGTAGATTTTTAAGCTACCACACATTAATACGGGATTATATTAACGAAGTCGTATGTGAGGTGTTCTCCGCTCGGTCGGCTATCTGGTCGACCCAGTTTTCTACCCTGCGGGCTTCTACACCTTCTCTTGGTCGAAAACTCGACGAGTCGGAAAAGGCTTCAAATGCAATATTTTATATATAACTCTGACAAATCGCAGTTGTTAGCCCACTGTCTCATATTGTGGCACGAGGGCCGTCCGATATGTCACCAGCTGTAGAACAACTTGATTGTCCTCGAAGTTCTTTCTCATTCGGCGAATTAATTCCCCATAACTGTCTAATGTTGTGACACATGGGCCGTCCAACACACCACCAGCTATCGAGAACCAAATTTTTGAATGATGTTTACTTTTACCATTCATCTGGTAAGCTTCGGAAGACATCCTAGGACTTCATAGATCCCCGTGTCTTCCTCCACCTACCAATGGGCTTATGTAATTTTTGGGCTGTTTCTAAAATGCATGGTTAATCATAAGAAAATAGAAACAAAAAAGAAGATTAAAAAAATGTAATTACACGTTAGAATTTATTTACTTGAAAATTACATTACGCATAAAACAAACTTACCACGAATGCATCAACTGCAAACTGAGAGCAAGTTAACAAGTTAAGTTTAATTAAGTTGAAACAATGATTTTTCAATTGGTATTTTTACTGATTATGCTCTTCTATCCAATTTATTGTTTTAAACAATCGAATTATTTAATAATTTCATTTTATATTATCTTTTAATCAATTGCCCGAATATAATCTAAAATAAAAATGAGAAATCAAATTTATTTGTCATTAACACATCAACTACAACATGATCACATTTCAAAATGCCGGTAAAAATTATAATTTATGTACAATCATTCAGTAAAACAAAAACTACTAGGGATTTATTTATTATAATTTCAATTAGATGGTATTTATATATATATTTATAAATCGAATAAAATCAACGAGGAACAAAATCCCCTAGGACATTTCAATTATGTTTACTGCTAAATTAACGAAATATCGTATAAATTAAATTGAAAAGAAATCGCAATTATTATAGCAGGCAAATTCAATTTTTTTGCTTATATTTTTTCTTTTTTGACGGAACTGTTACATTGCTTGGATCACTCTGAGAATTATTTGTAGCATCTCCGGTGAATTCATTTTCACCAATATTGCTGTCGTCTGCGCCTGATCCACTGACAAATTCGTTCACTATACGTTTAATCATTATATATATATATAAATTCATATAAATGGAATCTACTCTTTTCATTGGTATCTGTGCCACTAGTAAACTGACCCGCAGTGACAGAAGATTTTGAAAACAAACGATCAGATTCTCGAAATTTTCGTCCGGACATTCGATTATTAAGACCATTTTGAGAATTCATGCCACCCGAAGTGATCAAATATTTATCCCAACCTTTAATAATGTTACCGTACGGTGCTGTTTCTTCAAGATAACTTCCTTCAAATAAGTATATTTGTTTTTCTAATGAATTTAGTGAATCCTAATTAGATATTACTAAAAGACATGATAACAATATACAACTTAAAATTACTGTCAGAAGTTTTCTCTGCTTTACTAAATCTAATAATTCTAATTTTGGATTAACTAATCGTTTTTCATTATTTGAAACTGACATTTTTCAACATAAAATGGCAATAACATAAAATATAAATTTCAAAAAAGTTTTTAACAAAAATTAAAAGTTTAAATATATCGAAGAGTAAAAATATTAATTGAACAATTTAAACTAAATTTTTATTATATAAAGAATATATTACATTTTTTAAAATAATTTTTAGTTGAATATATATTTATTTTCTTTTTCTTTAAAAAATTACATCAAACAAAAATTATGATTATGTATCAAAGCCTATTTAAACTAAGAATTTTGTGAAACTCACTATAACTTTCGAATATGTCCATTTTTAGACCAAACAGTTTGAATTCCAAGAATAAAATTTGGATAACCGGATCAAACAGAACAGTTACAAAACAGAACAAGTATAAAACAAAACTATGACGAATTAGAACAGGCTCAAACTTAAGTTAAAAAATATTTATTAATATATACTATAGCATTATCATTCTACAAAAATATTTACACAATATATACAATACAAGAAAACAATTATTGGAAATTGGCCATTCGGCTTAAAAACTTTAGTTTATCGTCTTCTTGAGCATATTTCTGTACAACTGCAGCAATTTTAATAGTTAATATATCGTATTTTTTATTCTTCATCTGTGGACGAGCTGTTTCTGCATTCGCTAAAATTATCCGTTGACACGAAATATCGCGCCTTAAGCCGTCTAATAAACTCTAAATGCTTGGGTGGCTGCAACGGAATATCGAATTAAGCGCATTATGAAATCATTCACAACAATTTGTTGTCTTGGGACATCCCTCTATAACGGTCTCATGGTGATTCCAAGTCTGGATTATGAATTCCGTAGATCTCCTTGCAATTCCTTCCACATTTGTTGAAAAAAATACATTAGTACTTCATTATAGCTATCCTCATCTGGAAATGAAGCAGCTAAAATATCAAAAACATTCTTACTTGGTCTATTGGCACAAATGCTAAAGCATGTAATGATTTTATTGTTAATTTAATTTCAATATTTGACTCATATGCTGTTTTCAAGCCAACACTAACTATCTTTCTAAGGACACTCTGGACACAGGTGAAAATAGCTTCCTGTTATAATTGCTTCTGGAAAAGCAACTTGAACAGTAGTCATGCATGCTTTTTTGAAATCAACAAGAATCTTTGCTTGTTTTAAATTCGGCAGAAATTGTTAGCAATTCTTGAATATGTCTTTATATTTTTTTTCTGCAATAGAAAATAAACGCATGGAGGATAGGAATTGCTAATTTTTGCATGCCATATATACAGTTGATAAAACATACTTGGTGTTTTATCGAATGTCCCATCCCCAAAAATGACTATCCTTTTGTAATTCTTTAACCAGATCTCCATGTCCTATTGCCAATATTCTTTCTGGGTCATTAGCTCCGTATCATGTATAATCAGGTCTCTGAGATGATAAAATCACTTGTAGGTGGATTGGGTTTAGTAGTACCCTTAAATTTGAAAAGTGAAGGAGGATTTTTTCGGTAAATATTCCAAAACATCATTGCTTACATCGGTTAAAACATTTGTCATTATATTTATGGAAGTTGCGCTTATATATTTGTTTGTGCTTTCTTGGGATTGAAATCATGGCAGTGTTGTGGTATCTCTCCAATGATATTTCCTTCTTGTGTCCTCAAGAAGGCTCTGCATTTAGTAGAAAAATAAACTCTGCGTCTCCAGGTAATTACCTTGGCATCATTTTCTCTATACTTTGTGTACTCATATCCCTGGTAGAGTAATGACTGTATTTCTTAGCTGAGTCACTGAATATTCCATGACGATGGATCTTTGAAAAAAACAAATTTATAATTAATATTATATTTAACCTTTGTTATGGTATATAGATTTTATGGACAGATAATAATAATACGATATAAAATTATAAATGCTTACCCTGTAAATAAACTGATAATATAAATTTTTACACGTTTTCACAACGAAAAATTCAAATACCACGCGAAGTATCTAACAGAAGATGCAAAAAGACACTGAATAAATTTAATATGTTGAAAACCATTATATACTTATTGGAAATTATATTAATAAACCCCTATAGTGAAGGACTAACTTTTCTGATAGTCGGATTAAAAAAAAGTATATTAAAAACAAATTATCAAGTTAGGTAACATGGTAATTATAGAGATAACAAATAATAAATGTTTTATTTTTACCCTGTTCTGATTCGTCATAGTTTTGTTTTATACCTGTTCTGTTTTGTCATTGTTCTGATTTGTCGTAGTTCTGTTTTGTACATGTTCTGTTTTAGCATATTCTGTTCTTTCATGTTCGATTTTATCATGGAACTAAAATTTGACCTCAAAAGATTAATAAATATTTCAGTTTATCTTTCTAACAAAAGTAAAATGAAAATTCACTAAGATATGTTGAAAATGTTGCACAATAAAATTAGTTCAAAGATGTAAACAATACATTTGTTAAAAATCGAATAATTTGAATTATGGAGTAAAGAGTTTTTGTTCAATCTAGTATGATCTTATTTATCAAATTTTTCTATAGGTTCACTAGTTCAATGAGTGTAATTTTCTTAACAATTAACTTCAACGAGGAAGATTTTCTTTTGAAAATCAATCAATTTTTTCAAAAATGAACAACTAATCCCTAACAAATTCTTTTAGTGATATTTTTTCATTAATGTAAGATTTAAAAAAAAATTATTTAACGATTAACTCTTAGCACTATAATTTTAAACTATTTTATTCATTAAATAGATATTTACTTCAATGATTATTCATCGTTAAGAATTCATTGTTTTACATTATCAATCCATCAATCCAATCACTCATATTTGTTTAAATATTCATTCATATTTTTTACTTTCAGTATATAATTTAAATCTTAACAAATATTTTCAATAATCATTCACAGCCATGGCCAACCGGTGGCCCGCGAAGCGTTTTGATGTGGCCCGGACACAATTTTAAAACATCAAATCAATAATTTTCTTTTTTAGAATTCATATTCGAATTAAGCATGTGTTTAATTTAAAAAATTGATTCTAAGTTTACTTGAATCGTAAAAATGAGTTATATTTATTTAAATGAATTTATTGTGGCCCGTGATAGTATTTTTCCGAAAATTTAGCCCTTCGATTGATTTGGGTTGGCCACCACTGATCTATCAAATGTCAAAAAATCAAATTTATTTAATAATTAGCGTGAAAATATATTTTATCCATCAGAAAACAATTTACTTCAGTGGTTATTAAAAAAATAAAATGTTTTAAACTATCTAATCATTCACAAACATTTGCATACATAGTCATTCATTTTTTCACATTGAACACATAAATTACACGTATTTAATATTTATCAATACTCAGGCATTAATACCTATTTTGTATTGGGTTTTAAGCACATGATAAGATCTACGTGATAAGAAAATCATTAAAGTAATTCCCACGAAAGAACTATCAGCAAAATTAAATTATGAAAAGCTCACATACAAAAGGTAACATAACTAGTAATATCTGGATAATCCAATCAGATTATTCTCATTATAACGAGAAAAGAAATCATAGTAGAAAAAATGTCATATACCACCTTAATATCTTAATTGTAAGAATCTCGTTGTTAGTATTGTAGTGGATTATTTAGTAAAGTGTATACTGTGTAAGGATCGTCTTATACGACAATTTTATTTCAAAAATAATAACTTTATTTAATTAACTTAAAATATGTCTTAATGATCGAGAAATTTATTCAAAATACTATCAAATGTAACATTCAAATTAATTTAATTTATTTTCAGTCTTGACAAATTAATTAACCAGTTTAAAAAGTTTACTCAAAGATTGGTTTATTTAAATTTAGATAAATATTATGAATTTAAATTCAATTTATTTCTTAATAGTACTCGTAATAGAAAACTTTAAAATAATTTTTATTTGATTAACAACATAATTT
Organism: Schmidtea polychroa; assembly: GCA_959609185.1. NCBI lineage: Eukaryota > Metazoa > Platyhelminthes > Tricladida > Dugesiidae > Schmidtea > Schmidtea polychroa. The sequence goes on along the minus strand of CAUHTR010000006.1, from coordinate 154,919 downwards.
AGTTGCTATTAGTATTAATAACAGTATTAATAGTAGTCAATTCAAAGAAGAAAGTTAAGTAGATCTTTTTGTGAATAAAAATTAGAATAAAAATTAGCATTTATTGATTTCTATATTTGAATTTTATGTCTTTGTAATTTTGTAATTTTCTTTTGATCGTTTTTCTTAAATGTCCGATATTCTTTTCAATGTGGTGTTGTATTATTTTTAACTGGCTGAGTTGACGACAATCATTTTCCTCTGTAATGTTATTTCCATCGAAACCTTACCATTTTTGTTAAACTTCTTTGACGAATGCTTAAAAGTCATCATTTTTTTGTTAAATTTAAACTATACATTTTGCTTAATCAGACAAAGTTCTCACAACTATCGATTGCAATTTAGTTAAAAATATATTTCATTTCTTACAAAAATAAAAAAATGTATTTAAAAAAAACATTTGATAAATTACCCTGAAGAAATAACATTTGTATTATTTTCACAATATTTTTATTTTGTCATTCTGTTATTGTGTACAGGATTTAGAGTAGGATGGTTGCTTAGGGCGTAAAGTTGCTTATTTAATGAATATAATTTGTAAGTAAGAAAAAATTTTTCATTAAAATTTGCTTCAAAATTTACATTTGAAAAATATTTCATAAAAATTTACATTAAAAATTTTCTTTTTGTAGATTAAACGAAATGACAATGCCCTAACAAATGCCAAATACTCAAACTGCTAAGTGAAACTATTACGAGATGTATCTAATAGCAAATGTCAAGTGAAAGATTGGCTCGGCAATAACCATTTGTCATCCCGATTTCGAGGAGTATATAAGGAAAGGGAAAATCAGAGCAAATCGGCATTTTGCCTCGGGTAGGGTAAGAAGAAACCGAGCTTAGGAAAAGGCAAAAACGAATTTAGGAGATTAGGGAAAAAGAAGAGATAGAATAAGAATAAAAAGAGTGAAAAGGATCAAATCAAAGAAACAAAAGGAAAAACGTTGGTCAAGAGAACCTAAGAGAATAAAAGGTGAATATTATCTTTATCAAAGCATCAACACCGAGCGGAGAATCGGTCAAACGTAACTTTGATTATTGATTGTAAAGTGGTGAGAAAAGATTGTGAAGTTTATTATTTCAATATACGTTGGGTCGTTATTGTTTTGATTTAAAGGACACGAGGAGTCAGAGGTAACCAACTTAAATTAACCAAANTTTTTTCCTTCTTTTGCAATCAACTTTATATTTACCAACTCCGACTAAAATATTTTTCCATTAAACGTATTTTAATTCTTTCAAAATTTTGCTAACAAACCCTTAATTCTTAAAGATAATTATTACAATTAATTATTCGAAATAAAAGAATAAATTTAAAAAACACAGTTGCATTCTCGAATAAATTTAGCATATTAATGAGACGGGTGAGCTTGCATATTGCTGACAAGTTCGTTTTGTTTGTAGCAGATTAAAAAGTTTGTGATGTAGTTTGTTTCATTTTTTTACAAATAGCATCCTCGCGACCCACCTGGGAAGTTTCTACGACCCACATGCGGGTCGCGACCCATGGTTTGAGAATAGATGCTTTACAATATCCACTTCTGTTTGACAAGGCGATGCAGGCTACTACTTTGGCATCCCACAAACTGATCCATAAAAAAGTTATTGCCATGGACTTTTATGCTTGCAGAATTATTTTAAGAGTATTATTTTTTGAAATTCAATTAAAATTAAATTTTACACTAAATTTTTAAATATAAATTTGATAAAGAATAACAAAAGTTTATTAATTTTAAAATCTCAAATAATGGTCAAAAATATTGCAGAGCATGGTGAAGGTCACCGCTGAGTTTCTTTGCAGCTAAATGCTCTCGGTGTAGCATGCAGTGAATGCCGAAAATGTGAGGCACGAGATTCTTAAGTCGTGTGATAAATCCTTGATGGCATCCGACCATTGATGGGGCGCCATCAATGGCACAAGCAAGAATATTAAGAGGAGGAATTTGTTTTTCTGCGAAATAATTTTCTGTGACTCGAAATATAGACTCCCCTGTTGTATCAGACACTAGCGTACGCGCGAACAAGAATTCCTCTTTCATGGCCCCATCATCAATGAAACGGACATAGGCCAATAGTACGGCCTCACTGTCACGAACGGTAGAATCATCTAATTGCATGGTGAAATGTGTGCCTTGCAACTTATGCACAAGCTGCTCCTCAATGTTCGCTGCCATTACGTCTATTCGACGGGATACCGAGTTGTTGGACAACGGCAATTGGGAGAGGACGTCATGCGGATCTATTTTCATCATAGTTTTTCATCACCACTCTAAGTGTCAGGAATTATGAGGTTCTCCCCGATCGTGTGTGGCTTCCCAGATTTGGCAATTAGCGCTACTATTTCATAACTAGCTTCCAATCCGTCCTCGTTCTTTGAATTTTGTGCTTTGAACAGTGAAATAATTGTTGCACGTTCCCGGTATTCTTTTCCCAATTTCTGGAAATAGGCGAGACTTTCAGTAGCCTTATCAGAATGAACTCGACTGAGATGGTCTTTCAGGCGTGAGGGCTTCATTGCTTCATTTGAAAAAGTCTTTTTACAGAGCAAACACAGCGGAATGCGCTCATCATGGCAAGCAGTAATGAAGCCAAATTTGAGGTAGTCAATATTATAGCTGCAGGTCACAATTTTAATTTTAGGAGGCATTACGTAAGAGTGAATCAAAATAATAAAAATGATGGTACAATGTGAAAACCACTAATTCCGTGATTAATAACTAAATGCTGCCAAATTTATTAAAATGAAACATACCTGAAATCTACATGTGCCCCGTCCTGTATGTGTGTTATAATTCACCTTTGCTACATCATGATGTTAGTCTTATGCATGCAGATAATTGCTACTTTTATCTAACGCGCTATGTGTCACTGTACAATGTACATGAAATACATACAGCTGGTCACCTATTGCATTTCACGACAGATTTAATCTGCACTGGTTAATAGGTGCTATGCGTCATCATGTGAAGAATAAGATTTTATTATAATTGAATATATTTCCTGTTAAATTTCTTTTCGTCGACTATTCCTATCGCCCATCGACAATCTCATATCGCCCAGGTTGGGAAACACTGGTCTAAATACCTTATTTAAAATCAATTTCTTTTTTTGATATATTTTTTCAATTTTAAATGACGATTTTTGATTATTTATTATTTGAATTATTTATAAATTTTTATTTCTTACTCATCCTTTGCGCCTCCATTTTGGATTTCGCATTTTCCTTGAATTTTTGATTATATTTTTATTATTTTTTTTTCTAATTTATTTTCCTTAGATAATAATGCATTTTAGACAATTAATAAAATTTCAATTCTACAAATGAAAAAAAGGTAACAATTGAATATTTCTCCCTTCATAATTTATTCAGATTGTCTAGAAATGGCCTGCAAACCACTTAGATTGACAAAATTTTGTACAAATATTTTTTTATTTATATAGGGGAGGACTATATATGCATATAAATTAATCATAATGACACTTGAAAAAAGAAATTTTCATTTGCAGAAAATTTGAAATAACATCCAAATAATAAAAACCTTTTAAGTAAGGTTTTCTTTTAAACTTAATTAAAACAGAAAATGCTTTTATAATTGTTGTATTAAAAACAATAAAATTTTTGATAGAAAATAATTTTTTATTGAGATTATCTAATAATGTGATTATTGTGACAAACAAAAAAATCTTCAAACACTCTTTAATATGGAATAATTATAATAGAGTTCAATTTATTTATTTAAAACATTGCTTGATTCTACTCCACGAATGCCCTTCCACTTTTTTTACCATGCTTTCTTCGTTCAAATATTTTCCTTGAAACACTCCAAGTGTAATTCTGTGGAACATAACAAAAGGGCCAGTCTTGCATAGTTAAAAATTTGCTGTTGGTGTCGTAGCTTGTGTTGTATTCAACTGTTGTTGAATAATTTTAGGCTTGAAATAAACCTTTTTGCTTTTTTCCTAAATGCATGTTGAGGTACGCAACTGTTGGATAGCATTCAAAAATAGGTATATTCAAAATTATCCTGAATCACTGTTCCTGATGTACCTGTCCATATAAAATGTTTTCATCTAGTGTATTTCTCTGAAGTTCAAAAACTGATAATGTATCATAAATTTTAAATTAATTTTTGTGTAAGGTTTTGTGTTAAAAAAGTAATAAAATTTAATATTAATAAAATTTCATGATGTTAAATTCATTTTAATATGCTTTAATAATTAAACTTTAATATCTTAGATATTTTTTTTAATTAGTTTAACTAAACAAAATTTTATGCCATCTGGTTAACATTTTTTTAATAAATTGTATTTATCCTATCAAAAATGACCATTAATCTTTTGGGTACTGGGATTAAAATACTTGAGAATAAAATTAATTTTTGGATTTGAATTTTTAATACCAATTTCTTGAGGCAAATACCCCTTAATTAATAACGGTTAATAGATCCACATAAAGCCTTTTTTCATTGATTTTAGTCCATGTTTTAACCATTAACTAAATCTTTTTATATTTTTATATGAAACCTGAAATGTTATCTCGCAATGCCAAGTGATGCGGGCACCCTAGGTTGAGAAACCATGTCCCTTACATAGTACACATGTCTGACCTGTGTTTTTGAAACTTTGTAATTCATTAATTTAGCAGTAATTGATTTATAATTTTGCAAACCTGTTATTAATTTTGTTTGTTTCTGAAAATATCAATCAATTTCTCTTTTCCATAATTACATTTGCATTCATTTTGAAAAATTACCATAAGAAAGTTCTCTGTAATATATATGTCATCTCTGTATTTGTGCACTGATTTCAAATTCTATATTCCCAATATTTTTTGGGTTTTTTTAAAAATTTGATATTTTTATAATCTGTAAATATTGTTGGCCATAAAAAGCTTCAATATCAAAGCGCCTTTCTGGATTATCTTTTTCGTCTGAATTTCCGTAAACAATTTTCAGTAGTATTTTCCAACTCTTGCTTCGCAACTTGTTCTTTTTCCTACTCTACTTTAATTATATGTGGTTCAAAAGTTTCGAACGTAGATGTTAATAGCAACTCTGTCTCTATATTATTAAAAACTATACAATAAATTTCTTTGGCTTCCAGCAATTTCCAGTTATTTTTAAAATTTCATTTCGTTTCTATACCCCTCTGTGATATCTCAATTATTGTTACAGGTAAAAAAAGTTACTTTTTTCTAAAATAATTTAAAAACATAAAACCTATTAAATACCTTTCAAAGCAAGTGATAATAAAATTGTATAAGAAACTATGAATCAGTAATTATATTGATGTATTTGATATTAACGAATTTTCGACACTGCCATTTTCATCAAGTGAATTTGAGAAAAAGTTTATAATTTATAAAGTATAATTTATATAACTTATTCATCGTGTTCAAAATGAAAATGAAATAATTATTGGATAAAAAGAAAATATAAATTGTGATAACATTTTTGTGTATTTTTGAAATCATTTTAAAATTAATTTTTAACAAACAAATATATTTATATTTAAAAAAAAGCTATCTCTAGTTATTTCCTGAATCTGGCATCTTAAATCAGTCGACATCAACAGATCTGATAAAATTTCTTTAAAGTATTCGATTTTCAAACGCTAACTGGGGATGAGTCTGACTGAAAAAGAGCTCTAATAAACCGTTGACAAATTTTCTTTGAAGAAATCTGGAAGTTTATCTCTATTGACATTCAGAAGTAAAGAGAATTTTATTTGTAAAACAACTTCTAACAATGATATTATCTTATTTACATTGAAATATAACTATTTTAGAAATTTAATTAGAAAAATCAGTTTCATTTTCACAATAAATATTATTTACAGTTCAAAAATGTTACAAAATTCAATTAAAATGAATATTGTGTAAACGTCACAACTTCTTGGTGTTAGATTAAGAATATAGATGTTAAGGTAACTTAATTAAATATTGTTTCCTATCCCTTAGAATGGCTATGTTCTACATATTTACCATGACCTGATTCGATAAAAATACTCATGACCGATATATTATCATTATGAAAATTCTCATGTATGCCAGTGTAAAGATCACTTTTGATGATGAATGTTACCGTTAAAGTAGTTAATCACATCGTTTACAGAAATCCTGAAAGTCACATTAACGTAACATTTTTTGTGGTTGCAAAGAAATTACAAGCCAGTAACTATAAACTTTGTATTCATTTGTTATTTTATTGAATTTGGATAAAACCAGATGTATTTAGCATTTGTCACTTGGTTCTAATTTCATGTCAATAATTGGTATAAGAGCATTTATCGGGTAGGGTACATATTTGTACGTTTCTAGAATACCCAAAAGTTTATTTAGTTTTATAATTTACCAATTTGGCGAGATGAACTGAAAATAGACACAAAAGTCGAAAAACATTATTTTGCGCATATTTGACGATATTTTTCTAAATTTTGTAAAAAATTGAAAATATTTGACGAATAATATAATACAAGTAAATTTAAGTTTAAAATTATTGAATCCTTAAATTTGTTGAAGTTGGCTTAGCAAGGTCAAAACAAAAATAAAAATCACAAAAAAATGAAATGTAAATCAATAAAAACATATCCAAAAAAAGTCAAAACTTTTAAAATAAATATTTTGCGATGGGAAACTGATATTGGTGCATGCTAAATGATGAGACAAATCCAAATATAATAAGATAAAATTAATTGAGGGCCCCATGAAGAAAATATTCAAAGAAAATTAAAATTAATTAAAAATTAATATCTAATGGAAAACCCGAGCAGTATGAGAAACCCATATTGTCCACAAAATTATTAAATTAGAGCCAAGCAAATTGGAAAATATTGGGAAATCCGGATTTGATTAAAAATCGGCAAAATTACCCAAAATATATTAAAGAAAACAAGATTGCTGTTGAGATATGCATTCGAACAGCAACACCAGGATACATTGTCGAACCACATGATAATGTTTCATAAATTGCCATAGGTTATAGAATCACTAGAGTCCAGAATGATATCCGAGGAACGACCTGAAGCGTACAAAGAAAGAATTGCTTAAATTGAAACATACATCATTGTTATTCCCGTAAAAACTTTCATTGTCATAATCGTCAAAATTTGAATTTTCATACTCATCAACATTTCCATTATCATTATCATCAAAAATTCCATTGGTCCATTAAAGTCTCCAACATAATTTGAGTCATGGATCCTCTTTCAACTTTGAGAATATTGAAAAGAACTTCTCGAGCACTTATTGAGATTGTATTGTCGGATGCGATAGATTTAAAATGAACAAAGATATCCTTAGGTCTACTTTAATTGTCAACACTTATTAAATTCATATCCATTTTTTAAGTTAAACCATTTCATAATGAAAACTAAAGTTTTTAAAAATCTTTATTCTATTCAAAAATTCGCCACAAGAAAAACTTCTTAAACAAACGTCTCTAAATATCCAAAAATAAATCAATTAATAAAAAAATATAAATCACAAATATCTTGCCTCGCGTCTGTGTGCGCAACCCAACGGAAAAAAAACACTATGAATACTCAATGCGCATACAGACGCGATACATAATTAAACTCAGAATTGACCAGTTATAGAATACACAAATATGAAATTCCCAGAAGTCTATTACAATGCCTTTCGTAGAAAGACAATAATATACAGTTATAAAGTTATATAAACTTATTTTTTTGCAATGACCCTAATATTCCAGACAGCGCCGATGCGAGGGCACATGCCTATGACGCAATATTTCAATGGGCACAGAAACAATGATAATGTAATAAACTTCTTAAATTTTCAAATTTTGACTATTCATTGGATATTTTCCTATAATTTATTATAATTTTCAATAAGGAAAATTAATTTGTAATAACTGTGTGAGTTGTTACAATATTGTTACAAAATGCATTTATTACTTCGCTGTAAAAATCTGATTAGTTTCTTAATGAATATAATTTTCTTTGAACGGTAGTAATTTTTATTTGTTGCCTAGGGTGCAAGTTTGAATTATCCCAACTCCAATTCCAGATATTCACTACAAATGAATTTTTGTCGATAAAATGTGTCTTGCATTTCTGACAAACCTTTTATAACATTTAAATAATTAGTACAATAAATTATTGGTTTCCAAAAAAATATTAAAACAATAAAAAATTTAATGGAAATGTCTACTTCCTCCATTTAGAAATCCAAATTATTTGTTTTTATGTCTATAAAATAATAATTTAAAATTTTTTAAAGCAAATTTTAAATTATATTTTACCCAAAAATATAATAATAAAAAACTTTTTCAATACTAATATCAAGATTAATTAGATCGGATTGTAAACTAGCCATATAAACTAATTATTTGGTCAAAATTATTATATGATGAATCTAATAAATTCCAATTAGAAAAATTTCCCAGAATCTCTTATGAATAAATGTCTCAAGGATTTTTGTAATAAATAAATGAATTTCATCAGAGCCAAATACATTTTTTTTGATATTTTCTGTAAGTTCTAGAGTTTGCCATTTCCAATTTTGACATAATAATTCCATTTTTTGCTCACATATTTTCTTGTTTAATAACATTGACTCTGTCTGAAAAATTGCATATTGAACAATTTTTGTGCATTAAAAATATTTTATTAAAAAAATGTATAACACAAACAGCCTCTTTTTATATATCTAGTATAGGATCTTAATATATTATACTTATTTGTTGGAATTAAGTTAAAAATGCATGAAAATTAAATCAAAAAATCAATATTTCTCGAGGAAAAAGTTAAAATAAAAAGATAAAATGAATATAATAATTTAAAAAAATACAAACTAATTAATTACGTAATTTATTGAGATGTTAATACCGTCATTAATTGTGCCAGTAAGAAAACAAAATTCTAGAGTTTCATGAGATTGACATCAATTAGTCAAGCGGAGAAGAAATAATCAAACTTTGGACTTTCCAGTTGTTGTTATTTATTATTTATTTGTTTGGGAATTGATAAACATCGATTGTAAAACCATAATAAAACAATTTCAATCAAGCAATTTTAAACTTGAATTTGGACACATAATCCTTTATGAACAGGGTGGCTCAAGAAATTTTGTCCAAGCCGAGCACCACAGGCCAACTTTTATGAAGCGCCTACCTTAAAGAATTCCAACTGAAACATTACGTTTTAATCATTTCAATTTCTTAATTCAACGTGTAGGTATTTCATGATAAATTTTTATTAGAGAGAATTAAAAAATCTGTTCATTTCTATATATAATAATTTATGCATTTTCTTAATACATAAATAATAATACAAATAATAAAGGAATGACATCGTGAAAGAGAAAAATTACAGATATCATTATAATTTTCATTAAATAAAAGAAATGCATACTACCCATTATCAGACGTCCCGATTTTTGCGGGTCGTCACGAATTTTGAGCTAAAATACAGTTAAATTCACGATTAGTCGAAAATAAATTTATTATAAAAAAATACTAACTCATCAAACGCATAATTGTTTTTCTAAATAATTGTTTTTATATTTTCAAGAAATAATTTATAAAAATATATTTACACTACAAAAATTAGCACCCTAGGCGGCTGCCTACTTCGCATATACGGTAGAGCCGTCCGTGTTTGTAAATAGGGATTGGTGAAGTTTTTATTGATTAGTAACAGATCAGATTTGTATGGAGTTTGACGTGGATTCCACTAGGGTTGCCTGGCCATTGATCATTGTAAGGAATAAATTAAATAACGCTTAACTTAATTAATTAACTAATTTAAATATTGTATATTAATTAAATGAGAATTCAATAAGTATGGTAGGTAAATAATTATTGTAAATATTATATTAATAATTTAAATGTAAGTATAATTAAAATATAATTATATAATTTAAATTATCAAAATGATTATAGAATGTTTCCTTACTCAAGATATTGTTGGTGTAAAATAATCCTCTTGTTTGAATACTGTGAATAATAATACATTTCTGAATATCGAATTTTTAGTTAATTTAAATGGAGACAATCAATACTTGATCCACACAGTCTAACAATCATAAAGGTAAAACTGCATATATTATAATTATTGTTTATTGCGGTATTGCCAATAAACTTATTGTGAAGGGCCTCATTGTTTTATTAAAGAACATTTGGAGTCAGAAATAATTGTTTACCTGCCGAAACTATTAAATAACTCAACATGCCAATTGAGTTGATCATGAGTATTTAATGCTAATATGAGTAAATTCTAAAAAATAATTAGCAAATTCTATATCATAATTGAAAAGTTATAATTAAAATTTGCTTAATGTAATATAATATGATATAATATAATATAATATGATATAATATAATACAATATGATATAATATATCGTAAAATTTAATGTAATATTCTAGTCTTTCATTTACTTAAGATTTTCACCTATAAATTTCCTGAAAATTTATAAGAAATATAATTAACAACATAACTATGAATATATGCTAAAACTTCAATCTTCAGAATTTGAATAAATTTTTTGATCACAATATTTGATATAGAGAATATTAAATGAGAAAAATGAAAAAATAATTAAGATTGTAGACTGATTAGAGCCTGACAATAATAAATTTAGTAAATGGCAAACTTTGAAATAATTAAAAACTTTGCTTTTATTATCGGTATGCCTTTCTAACACATAAATTGTCAAAACTATTATAAACTGAAATTAAATAAATTTTTTTCCACTTTTTGTTTTAACAGGTTTTCAATTAACAATTTAAATTTATATTTTTACTCGAATAAAGTATTCATCCAATTTACAACTGAAATAAAAGTTAATTTCACTAAGTTATATTTATTAGTTCCATAAAAACAATTCATTAATTACATAATTGGCATTGCACCCATGACATAAATATTCATAACCAAGATCCGAGAACCATCTAAGTAAGAATTGAAATCCACTAATAAACACGAAGTTAAAAAAACAGGAATTAGATACCACCTTCCAACGTTGAAATGTAAACCTAAACAAAATACTGTTAATTCCCTCAGTCGACAGTTATCCAGAACTTGGGAACGGAGATGACGGGCATTCGTTCCAATGTATGTGGCATTGCACCCATGACATATATATTCAAAACCAAGATCTGAACACCATCTAAGCAAGAACGGAAATAGACCAACTTCACAATTTATATCATACATATCCAATCCAATCATTGATAGTTTTTCTTTCATTAATTTTCTACATCTCTTCATCAATTCCAAAGTGCTTCTATTGAGTATCGGATAAAAACAAAGAGTAACTTTCAAATTTATTATAACAATCGCTAAATAATGGCATTGATTTAAATCTAACAAAAAGCATCAAATTCAATATATATATTTTACTACAATTCAAATTTTGCACAAGTTAAACTAAGTGTTAGATTTGATCTTGCTAATTTAATTTGAACACGAACACCTGGTAGTAAATATTTTGGTTGATCAAAGAAATCAAATTGAAGTGGGGAACATAAAGAAAAGGATTTTGATTTTTCAATCCATGTTTTTCTCGAAAGATCCTTGTTAGTATACCCCGTTGTTAGTATTCCGTTCGTTTAGTATCTCCGTTATAATTTATAAGTGTCTCTATTAATGCTTTGTGAACAAATCTATCATTTGATCCTTCGACTTTGATTGAATTAAAAATTAAAAAAAACATCTTTAAAAATGGTTTGGAAGAACAAATTATTTGGAATTACTTCTGATTCACCTAAATTCTCGCCTAAATTATTAACAACTTTCAATTGAATATATAACAAAGTATCATTCAAATCTAAATATTCAGTTTGCGATCCATTAATGTAAAATTGAATCAAAGAAGAACCAGCATCTATAATTGAATTCCTTGGGGTATATATCTTCAAATGCTCCATGTTCAATTACTGCATGGGCAGAAGGTCTATTGAAAAGACATAATTCTGATTTAGCGCTAATAATTTTTTAAAGATGGTACCATATCCTTTCATTCTTTTGTTTATATGTTTCTTCATAATTTTTCGTCCTTTAAGTGTTCCGCCTTTTTATTCTTTTTCATTTTTAAATACATCGGATACTTTATTAATTACTTCAGATAAATGTTGCATCACACAGGTAATGAATCTTTAATTTCAGAAATTGCATTTGATTTTAAAGCAGGCAAGATTTTTGAATTATTATTTATTACGTCATTAGTTGTTTTCATACTAAAATTTCCAATTCGTCTAAGAATTGGGAGTGCAAATTTACCTATTGTCTTCAACCAACCTGTTCATATTGTTTACCTACAAAATATCGTAAATCACACCCGATTGGTTACTACTATAAAAATGTATTATGTCAGGATTACTCATTTATTTTACTAAAATGTAATGTCAAGTATGTTTTATCTTCTTTTCCAAATACGTATTTTCCACTATCGTCTCGTATATTGATTTATATATTGTTTATATATGAAGACGATACCGGCAAGTACATTGGATTCTTTTCTAGATCATCTTTTTTATGTTTTCAACCCAAATACATTTCAAGAGAGGAACCAATGTATTACCAACAATAATTGGTTCAATAATATTTGTATAGATCATCAATTGCTGAAAACGTTGTAGTATTTCAGGTTCTTTAAACTCAACAATAAGTTTGTCGGTATATGCTTTTGATAATCCTAAACTATTAGCTAAAGATTTACTAAATTGAACTTTACTGACATCATCACTCATTATAATTTTAACAATTTTTCCATTTTGAATTTCAACAGATTTAAATGAACGAGGATAAAAGGTTGATAATTGTTCATTTATTTGTGAAAGATCTGTAATGATTTTTTCTTCAAATGTATCAGTATACTCGATATCATAATAATACTGAATAGTTAATCGGATTGTATCAAACTTTATTTTCCGATTATTTAGAGGAATAGTGATTTGATTGAAACTTTCTTTAAAATTTACTTCTTTTCTGAAAATTCTAATATTTGTGCTTCTTTAATGCTATCAAATTCTACTTTGAAAGGAAAACATTTACAATTAATGTTCAAAGTATTTCTATCAATATATATTAAATAAAATGTAGATTGTATATATGACTGTATATGACTGATTGTATATTAATTTTTCTCTTGGTTAAAGTAAAAGTATTCATAACTTGTATGTAATACACTTTTACTGTATTTAACATTTGAATTATTGTAAAAAGGAAAATAATTATACACAAAGGTAAAATCCATGAGAGCCACTTCCCATTCATCATCCAAGTAAATAGGATTTTGAAATTCGACAATAAATTTAATAGCTTCATTATTTGGATGAGTATGAGGACAACTATTAGAAGGCAAATTCACATAAAAATCTTTTTTAATCATTTATTTTGAGAAAATGTAATGTAAAGTGTGTTTTTGTATCTTTACTAAATTTTATTAATTTTCCAATATCATCACATATATTGATTTCAATGTTGTTTATAGAAGAAATAGAAATTAGTAAGTACATTGGATTCTTCATTTCTAATTGCACAATTTCTCCTCGTTCATATTTTTTTATCCAAATAGATTTCAATAACGGAACTCTTACACGCCAACGGTCAATGGTTCGATAATATTTAAATAAATAAACATTTGTTGATGATGATTAAATAATTTTGGAATTTTTGTTCCACTAATTTCTTTCTCTGTAAATGTTTGTTTCTTTAATTCCAATGTTTTTGTTAAATTTTTATCAAAGGTTATTGATGAAATGTTATCAGCAAGATTTACTTTAACCAATTCATTATTTTGTATTTTAAAATCTTTAAAGGGAGACGGATTAATTGTCATTAACTGACCATGTATTTCAGATAAAGTATTGATAGTTTAATTCATCTTCGAAATAATGTTCAAATTTTGTTTTTTCAACAACACTTATAATTATACCAAATTGATCAATTGTTTTATTTTCTGTAAATTTAGGTAATTTAATTCGAAAATGATCACTATCACTAATGACAGATACTGATTTTAATCCAAATTTAATAGCATGTTCAAAATCTGGAAACGTAATTTTAAATGGAACATGTGGACAAACAACAACTAAATTCTCATATCTTTCAATGAACATGTCAACTTCAGGAGTATTTGTAGGATTTATTACTTCAAATGTCTGATTTGAATTATTTATTCTCAAATATTTAATTTCTTCAGCCATCTTTACTTTTTCATATTGTATCAACGAATTACTATAATAAGGAAAAGTATTATACACAAAAGTAAAGTCAATTAGAGCCACTTCCCATTCACCATCCAAGTACATTGGATTTTGAAATTCGACATTAAATTTACTTGCTTCATTATCAGGGAAAATAAGAGGACAACTATTACTAGGTAAAATAATATAAAAATCTTTCATAATATTTATTTAATCAATTTATTTTCAGATAGTCAAGTTGGAGTTTCATAACCATGCCATTTAACATAGTATTGTTTATATTTACCATCTTTTTTTGGTTTTTAAAATCTTTTGAATTCTAAATATTGAAGGAGCAGGAATAACTTGGAGTTCTTGTTCATAGAATTTACCAGTGATTGGTTTGTTTTCATGATCAACTGTCACATACATGACAGGATTCTGTTTTGTATCGATCTTTAAAATTTGATATACTTCATCACTCCAATTATTATCAAAGTTTTTGATGAATGGTGAAGAATTGATTTTACTAATTCTTACATGATCACCAACCTTGTATTTTGGTTTATCGATTTTTTCTACCTTTGTTAGTTTTTTAGTAAAATCAACAGGTCTCTGTCCTTTTAATCCTCTATGTGGCGAATGATTGTAACTGAAAATAATTTTTGGCAAAACATTTATCCAAGTTTTATTACCTTGATATACAAAATATTTTTTCAATCTTTCTCTTAAAGTTCGATTAAATCGTTCTACATGAGCAGCTTTGAACTGAAAAAATACAGAGTAATGATTTATTCCTTTGATAACCTCTTTAACTTTCCTGTTATAAAATTCTTTACCTAAACCAAATATTTAAAAATTAATTAATTAAATTTAATTACCTAAATCGGTTTGTAAATCACGAGGTTTGCCATCTGCAAACTTTTCTTTTATCACATCAGCCATTTCATTTGCAGATTTAGATTTTGTAGGAACAGCACGAGCATATCTATTAAAAACATCAATACAAGTCAGAATATATTTGTACCCTTTGTTGATTTTTGAATAAGGTATCATTTCCATCAAATCCATTTGCCATAAATCATTGAATTCAATTGTTTTTTATGGTCTTGTTGGAAATCGTTTCAACATTGGTTTATTTAAACTATATGCTAATTGATTAGATAACCATTTCTGAGTTTCTTTCTTTGAATTATTCACTCGTTTTGTTAATTTTTCTACACCACCAAAACCATCTGGATCTTTTGGGTTTGTCCATATTTTTTCGAACCTTTTCTCTTTTGTTTTCTCATTTGTTTTCTTGTTTGTTTTCATCTTTTTTTTTAGATTTTTCATTTTTGTTTTGTGATGCGTTTCCTTTATTATTACAACACGCTGTCAAAATATTAAAATCTACAATATTATTATTTGGTAATGAACTCTTGATATCCATTAAGAACTGTAATTTACTTTTTTTTAGCCTGTAATTCACTTTCATTTAAAATCTTAGCCCATAATTTACTTTAATTTTAAATTTTAGACCATAATTTACTTATTCGAACCCATTGTTTGCTTTTGGACCTTAATTTACTTTAATTCAAAAATGTGGACCTTAATTTACTTTAATTCAAAAATCTGAGCCCATAATTTACTGTAATTCAATTTTTAGACCCATAATTTACCTATTTACCATGCTTTTTTAGTGTAGACCCTTTTTTGTATTGAAAATCCCAGGACCAAGGAGACCCACTTTAACTTACTTGGAAAATTCCATGCATTTTTATTAATAATTGAATTTTGTATTGAAAAAAGCAAAAAAACGAGTTCCAGCAAAAAGAAAGTTGCTGCAGGGAGCTAGTAACTACCTACTAACGAGATATGTGATAGCGCATCAGATTTTCAAAGATCATTTTCTTATCAAAATCTGCTCCATAAGAAATTTTCAACTCGACTTTCCACACATAATATTGTGAGGTATTTGTACTATTTCAATTTAATAGACATTTTTAAAACTTGGGGATTTGTTCTCATTGTTCATTTGAAAATATGCTTGATCAAGATTTTGCTCCTGTGGCTTTTGACAGTTTACTGAAGGTATTTATTGATATATAAACTGCTGTTTAATTGTTGTTTATCACAAAACATATTGTAAGCCAACATTAAAAATAAAATAATTTTGTTTATTTTCAATACGATATTTATTTTACATGAGTAATAAATATTATAAATATTATATGTGTGAGTAAAACATGGAAATACTTTTTTTTACGACTTCTCAAACCATTTCTGAGAAACTTTGTATTATAATTTACCTATAAGAAAAAATAAATAATTCAATATTTTACCAAATTTGACTAAATTTTGAATATTTGAGTTATATATAATTAAATTGAAATATCTTTGATCTAGAAACAATTAAAATTTTAAAAATAAATATTATATTTAGATAAACAAACAAAACTATTTAAATTAAAAATGAAAAATATTCAGCATATTTTAGTGTGAAATTATTTTAATTCTTGACAATTTTATTCTAAAAATTGCGCTTTGGAAATATGCAGAATATCACATATAATTTTTATGAAATACATCTGGAGAGGTTTTGATGCTAAAGAATAGTTGAGTTGACTAGTGAAAATATAAATAATATATCTGTAAATTCAATTTATGATTTATTATATTCTGATTGTTTGTTTAGGATAAATTATTAAGATATCTGTCATAGCTTGTAAAATAAATACAAAATATTATTATTATTTTTATTACTACAGGTTTATTAAAAGTAAAAGTTACAAATAATATCTTTATTACTATCAGATCTGTAGGCAAAATAATTATTTAAGATGCAACTTACTAAAGTTTATAAATAACTATTTGCGATCTGCCGTAGGACAGTCAAGGCTTTCTGATCTTGTAATATTATCAATTGAAAGTGATTCGGCGAAAGGAGTTTATTTCGAGGAAGTAATTAACAAGTTTGCAGCTCTAAAGGCCAAAAAAGGAAAGTTCTGATTTAGTCAAGATTTAATATGACATAAAATTTAATGTTAAAATAACAAATAAAAAAGTAACATATTTTCTATGTAGTTCTTAGTTCTTAACTTCTTACAATCTTTTACCAACCGACGTTGAATAAATTTTTTCTTCTATTGCCTTTGTAAATGTTAGAAGAAGACATAGTTTCACAGAAATATTTATTCACTACAAAAATCTAAACGGAACACACAATCGATATACTATTTATAGTACATTGAATTGCGTAATCTACAAAAGGGAGAATTATTAGTTTAAGTGATACTGTTGACACAGAAGACAAACATACTTACTTAATTTAGTTATACAAGCATTCCCGCATCATTCAATAGATATCAAGGTCTAGTGACCTGGTTATGTAAGTAATTCGTTGGAAATTATTATATCATCTTACAGTAAATATAGGACTTATGTTTATAAACGTTACTAAGGATTCTGTATGTTTCCATTATTTGGCACTGGCGGACTTGGAGGAAGTCTATGGAGTGTCGTGAGAGGGTGTTACCATGAGTTACCACACTGGGTGACACCAACCCTAGTGATGTCACTGAGTGCAAGATAAATAAATCTTAATAAAATAATGATTAAATTATTATATTTTATTATTGGTTTTTACGTCAAATGAAATTTTTTTTTATAAAATTAAGAAAAGCTTTAAATAAACTTTGTTAAGTTTGTAAAAAATGTTTAATTGTAAATTCGTTTGATGAAAGGATTTCTTTGATCAAATAGTTGGTGGAACAATATATCCAGAATTGATGCTAACGTCCGGATCAATTCATTATATATTACAGTTCATTATATATTACGGTGCATATGAGAGATATTTGTGTGTTTTTGGCTCCGGCATTTAGTGGCTTAACTGTCATTGATACATTTTTATCGACTTATCATTCTATGGCCAAGCAACATTACCCTTCATTCATCTCAACAACATACATTATTATTATACATTATTATGTATTACAGTTATTTGTCAGTTTTACTTTACATATCTGATTGAATTCACATATCAAAATCAAAAGAAATATTTTTCTATTTGTATGACTTAGATTAATAATAATGTTAATTAATCATTCTTTTAAAAGTGTTAATTTCTAATTTAATAGTGTTTTATTTTAATTTCATTATGTTCATTTTATCTTTTAATTATAAATATTTTGATTATGAACAAATCATAAAGATGAAATTAAAGCAAAACATATTTTACAATATTAAATTTCAACATATAAACTTTTCTAAAATTATATGTATTATTATTATTATTATTATTATTATTATTATTATTATTATTATTATTATTATTATTATTATTATTATTATTATTATTATTATTATTATTATTATTATTATTTATTCAACATAAGAATTAATTTTAAAAAATATTTTTTTCTATTTTAATGATATCAGAAAAATAATAATTACTGATGAAATAACAATAAAATGTGTTAAACCACATGCTCAATTAATGGTCTATTGTAATTGGAATATAAATGGGATAATTTTACATTAGGATTAATAAGTACGATGTTTTTTTCATTTGGACTTGATGCTTGATTTTTTTCATTGACAAAGTCATTTTTGACGAACATTTTCCTAAATCTCCAAAAGCAATTTGCGAACATTTCGAAAATTTCAACGATGCTGAATAAAGTCATGCCGATCCAAATACTAAACAACCCACCTGCCTGACTCAGAAAGCTGGTTAGTGACAAAACTTCCTTTTCTTCAACAAGATGTACATTGTAATTTGGTCTGTTTATCATAACCGCTAATATTTTCTGCTCCATTGTGTTTTCTTTATTCAAGATTTTGAGAGCTTCAGAATAGTTTCCCTTTAATTGCAATTTTACAGCATATCTATAATTATCAAGTTCTTGTTTTTTTAACAAAGGCTTTGCTGCTTTTGTAGTGATCCATTGGAGTTGCCATGATTTTGTTGGCCAAGTTGATGTAGATCTGTCCGTTTCATAAGAATAAAACGAACACGGCAACTTACAGCTAGGTACAATATCATTGTTATAAATTAAACAAGCCTTAGCTTTGCAAGAAATTTGATTTACAGTCTTTTTTAATTCAGTTTCACATTTTTTATCATCTAAACGATTGTTACAAGATACCCTTTGACTAAAGCTAGGTAATGAACTACAAAACTTTAGTGAACTATAGTTAAATGGATATTCAATGGCATTGCAATTACAATAACGATTAAGGTCTTCCTGAATTGTAATAAGCTTACATAAATCTTCACTATAAGCATATAGTTCATCAAAGACTTTAATCCACTTCGGAGTTTTATTACTGCATCGACCATACGGAGGTAATTTATGGCGGTTATGTATGGTCTTTAGTTTAATCTCTGTTAAAGTACCTGGTTGCAGATTAATCATGTCTCTATTGAAATTTGGAAAAGTATTGCTTCGATGAATCAAAATCAAAGCTCCAGAAAGTTGGGATTTGACATCACTACTAAAACAATCTATACAATTTGCCTGATTTATGCTCTCATCGAGATAGAGAAACATTTCCAAAGTATTCGTTGCATTACTCAAAGATTCGATTAAATCAAACATATAACAGTTCACATATTGCGCGTGAATTATCCGACGCCATTTTCCCAGTTCATCACAGTCTTTTGAATGGGGTTTACTTCCAATCATATACGTTACCTTAACATAAATCATGAATTATAATCAACAAAATATTAATGATAATAATGTATAATAAATGAGCCTATATTAAAAGCCCTTGCTACAGAATTTATTTAAAAAATAATTTTTAACAGAAATTCTGTTTGCATTATTACACAACTTAACTGATGTTATTATCTTTCTATTTTGAAAAAAAAATGATTAAGAGAAGTAAAAGAAGATATTCAACTGATAAGATTAAGACATCAGATAGGTTTTGTATTAGATCGAACTAATTATCTCTAAAGTTTTGTTTCAATAAGTTTTATAGAAAAAGCCTTTAGTTCCTTCTCATTTACAAAATACCATTCAACTCATGCTATTTCTACTTCAACTACTACTACTGCTGCATCCAATAATAATAATAATAATAATAATAATAATAATAATAATAATAATAATAATAATAATAATAATAATAATAATAATAATAATAATAATAATAATAATAATAATAATAATAATAATAATAATAATAATAATAATAATAATAATAATAATAATAATAATAATAATAATAATAATAATAATAATAATAATAATAATAATAATAATAATAATAATAATAATCATAATAAAATAAACAGTACAAGCTTTGTGATACCCAGTGCAGATCCCAATAGTAGACTAGTTTTTTAACATAAAATAATTTTTAACATAAATTCTGTTTGCATTATTACACAACTTAACTGATGTTATTATCTTTCTATTTTGAAAAAAAATGATTAAGAGAAGTAAAAGAAGATATTCAACTGATAAGATTAAGACATCAGATAGGTTTTGTATTAGATCGAACTAATTATCTCTAAAGTTTTGTTTCAATAAGTTTTATAGAAAAAGCTTTTAGTTCCTTCTCATTTACAAAATACCATTCAACTCATGCTATTTCTACTTCAACTACTACTACTGCTGCATCCAATAATAATAATAATAATAATAATAATAATAATAATAATAATAATAATAATAATAATAATAATAATAATAATAATAATAATAATAATAATAATAATAATAATAATAATAATAATAATAATAATAATAATAATAATAATAATAATAATAATAATAATAATAATAATAATAATAATAATAATAATAATAATAATAATAATAATATTTTTTAATTTTCATAATCAGTATTATTTCCAATCCTTATGTATATATATATATTTAATAATTTACTGATAATGCATCATTTTGAATTTCTTCATAATTTTTATATTCTACGTTTATTTTGGCAATTAATAATGACAGTTGAGGTAGACAGTTTATTTTAAGTTAAACAGTATGTGTCTATCAAAGCCTGAATTTGTTTTTAAAAAATATTATTTGTAGAGTATTTAATTATCCTATAAAAATCTTTTAAAAAAATAAGTTTGTTTTTATAATTCATAATTATTTTTAACAAGCAATAAAATTTACTCTATTACTAGAACTATCAAATTATGCATTTAATCATAAAATAACCTAAAAAAATTAATAAATTGAACTATTTTTATTTCGTTTATATTTATTAACTATTCAAATGAAACAGTTAATAAAAATATTTTTTTCATAAGAATGTATTAATAACATCAAACAATACACAAATGTTTGTCATAGCTTTTAGGTGAAGAAGAAATTGAAAATTTTGATTTAAATAGAAGAGCGATTAAAAATTAAGTGTACAATAAATTGAATAAAACATTTTAAAAAGTTAAATGTAACAAAAATTCAATAATTAATTAAGTGCAAAAAACTTTTTAAAAATATGAAAAATCGAAAAATTAATATTTTAGCAGGAAACATGTATAGAGTAAAAAGATAAACAACAATATGATAATTTTAAATATAAAAATTTTGCCAAGGAAACCCCAGGCAATCTTTATAAAAAGAGTCACATTAATTAATTATCTAAAATCATATTTCAAGTTACTGAGTGTCCAAGCTTGTCAATCGTGACATTGGCTTGCCATGCAGAAACGACTAAAAAATCCAAATTAAATTTTACGAAATACGATATCAGGACGCCGAAAAATTACAAAAATAATATTTTAATTTGTTTCAGAATATCACACTAATAAAAAATGATTGGTGGAAATACGTTCTAAAAAAAGAGAAGTAATTTAGTTAGTATTGTCAATATGATCGAAGAAAAATTCAAGAATCATTTAAAGGGTAAGTAATGTCCAACTTATTATGATAAAAATTTGATAGATTTTTAATAATCAGTGATATTTCAGTCATAACCTATTGCAATGACTAAAGATTATTACATTTTATTTATCATTTTTATAATCCTTTAAAATTAATTATATTTTTTAATTAGAAACTTTAAGTATTAAATTTATTAATGGAACATATTTATATATTAAAAATATTTTCTGGATTTTATCAAAATCTCACTGTGATAAATAATTCAAACCTAATAAATTAAAATATCTGATAAAGGAAAACAAAAATAATTTTACTCGTGATTTTGTTTTTTAATACGACTATTTTAAGACATCTTAGAAAAATCCCATAATTAACTGGATGTTTTAAGTGGAATTAATCATAAGGATTTTTTTAATTTTTACCGCCGGCTTCGTTTGAATTTTATTCATATACTCTCACTATAAAATATATTAAGAATTTAGAAAATAATTATATTTATTTATTTTTTCATTGGTTAATATATTATTAATTTAAACCAATATATTTTTAAAGATCAGTTTTCAAAGACCAGTGGAAGAAATGATTCAAGTGGAGAAAGAGAGAGAGATAAAATATATTTACTAAATATCTGAAATCAAAATATTTCTTTAACGCTATAGTTTAATTCTCATTGATGCTGATGAAACTAAAGGTGATATTTGTTTTTACATACAATCAGTATTACCATGATACATTGTCTAACCACTTGATAAGACTGTATTGCTATATAAATCTTTACGAGTATCTACATTTCATTTCATCATGCTGTTATAAGTCATCTCATGAATACCAGCAATTTCCATTCTCAAGAATGATTGCTGGAACAAAGCTTCTAGACATCCGAATCTTTCATATCCTATGGTAATAACCTGATCATCTGGTAGTTCATAATTCTTTTCAAGAAAAGATGAAAAATCAGCAGTTTGCATTTCTTGTTCAAAATCAAGTGCAATGTAATACAATTTTCCTTTAATATCTCGAACAATTTCCCTTTTGACAGTAGTTGTAAAACTGAAATCTCGTTCTGTCAGTATTTTCATCAAATAATCTGTCAAATCTCTCCTGTTCAAATCCATTTAGCGAATTGTAACCTAACCTTCATAAATTGACATAGGATGTGTCCAACCATCTCCGGAATCTCTCTTAGACAGAGCCTCGTCACCTATCTGGTAACATAACTATCTGGTTAACTCATGCCAATTATATTCATAAATTAAAAATTAACTGAAACTTGATAAATTCAAACTTTTATTTTAAAAAATTACAAAAATTTCTCACTTTTTAAACCAAAAACAATCATAAATTCCAAAAATTGATTCCAAAAACCAAATTGATAAGAACTAATGAAATCCAAATAGAAACCGAAAATCGAAAATTCAAGAAAAATCCCTTTTTAAGCTACCACCAAAATTCCAGAAGCAATTGAATTTCAATAATCAAACTCGACTACTCGCTTCTGCACACAGGCAAGAAGAAGTGTGCGCACACAATCGCGAATAATGTAAAAAAATGTATAAATAATTTTTATTAGAGTTTTAAAAATTTATGACTAAAATATTTAATTTAATTTATGAACTTTTGCTTTTAAATATGGTCATAAGCAATAAAACAAAAAATATTTATTTTAATTTAAGTAAAATGTTTCTGATTTAACTAATCTTGATTAATTGATTTAACAAAATAAATAATAATTCATTCACGATTTAAAATAATTTTTATAATAAAATAAGTATGTCTTTTGGTAAAAAAGAGAAGTAAAAAGTTTTATTGTTTTTAAAGTATTTCTACAATTCTACATTTATCCTATTCCATGGAGACTCATCAGTTTTATAATTGGTCATATTTTTCGACATAAAACTAGAATAAGTAGTTCTAAAAAATATTGTTTTAATGAAATAGAAGCAATTGTAATGTTAAAATAGAAGCTTAGATAAATTAAAAATTCATTAATAAATCGAATAATCTAATGTTTTTACATGATGTAACTTTTTAACTTTTACATAATATCTTTAAATATAAATAGTATAATAATTTGCCAAAGTTAAAAACTAGCAAATTAGTTGATTTTTGTTTTAGTATTTAATCAGTATTTAAAAACCGAGAGGCTGGAGTTTTAAACAATAACGTTTTAATATTTATATTAATGTCTAAATTTAGCTTGAATATTATATGGAAATGTATTATTTTCATTTTATCTAGGTACATATACATAAGTCCCAAAATTTCACTCTTTATTTTTTATTATTTATTTTCCAACTCTACTTCATTTTAAAATTCAACACCGTTCATTTTGAAAAGAAAATTTAAATTAGAATAGCATTTCCCAAAATGTTTGAAACCCCTTTTGGACCTAGTCATTAATTAACCTATTTTAGTTTAAACACAAAAGAGAAATATTATTTACCAAAATTAAAGAAAATTTAGAAAACTAACATTCCATAATATTGTGTAAAAATGAAAAAATAAAGAAATTAACATAAAATATATTTAAGAATTATCAGTAATTAAAAATAACTAAATATTTTTGTACGCAAATTAATGTGGAAAATAATTTAAAAATTGTTGCTATTGATAAAGATAGTAAGAAGAATATTTTTGAACACGCTGTTTAAACATTAGTTATTAGTTCAGAACATTATTACTAATTAGTAAAATAACTTAATTAATTAAATTTTAATAATTAAATCGGGCTTTTAAAAATAATTTATTTTAAAATGAATAAAATTGGAAAAATTAAAAGTAACCAAATATTCTTATTTATTCGTACTATTTTTATAAGTATTTCCAAAATTGCTTCTGAAGCTATAATTTAATTAAATAAATTCTGAAGATGTCAAAATAAATATTCTTATTAATCGTTAACTGAGCATAACTAGATCACGAAATTGGAAATATTCCACTTTCATTTTTTTTGATAAAAACAATCTATTAAAATTCAAGGAATATTGAAAATGATTATATAAATATTATAAATTAGTTAAACAAAGCGCTTAAAATAAAAATAATAGAATATTTTATTTGAAAATCAACAAATTAAAAATAATAATATTATTCGTTTTATCACGAAATCGTTGCCACGTTTGTGAATTTTAATTTTCTTAATATTGAAATTTATATTCAAAATATTATTAATTTCTTGAAAGAAAGAAAATAAAATAAATATTTCAGAAATACTTTCGACAATAAAATTAACCAAATTATTTAAAAAATTTCTAGATTAAATCTTTTTTCCAGTAGATGTAAATATTTTAAATTTTAAGTCAGAAAATAAATTATAAAAATAAATTAAAATTTTTTAAAAAATATTTAAATCATAATAATTATTAATTAACTAATTTTAATTTGAAAATTATTTGAGTTATAAATCTTTCAAGTCTAAAAATTTGTAGAGGATTAGTAGGAGTATTTTTATTGAAAAAATTGAATTATTATTGGTGATGATATGGGCTTTATTTAAGTAAATTAAGGATTTGTAAGGTAAATTTATTAATTTTAATATTTAATGTTCATTTGATTCTATTCTTTATCGATTTTAGAGTAATTCTAGGATAATTTTTTAGTTGAAATTTATTGCTTATTCGTTTATAAATTGAAGTTTGTGTTTAGGGTTGGATATTAATGAGTATAACTATGGTGTTAGTAATAGTTTTTAAAATTTTGATTGATAAATTGATTTTTCTCAATTGAACATTTCTCCTAACAATATTTCTATCTTCCATGAGTTATTACATTTTAATAATAAAATTTTTAATTTAAATATTGAAAGACATTTGTGAAACCCGTTAATTTTATCAAGGTCGTGGTAATTTTTGAAGTATTTCGGAGATTTACAAAAAAATTATTGAAAACATAAGAAAATTTTTGAATATTTAGAATTATTTATTTTTAAAGGTATGGCAGGCTATAATTTATTAGGAAATCAGTGATAAATTAACAAAATGTTATCGATATGATCTTTAGTAGAGAATTTTATGATAGTTTGAATTGAAGTTTTTTAAAGAAACATTGATATTTTTGAAGATTCTCATGAAATTAGTTGCTATTATGTGGTATGTTGCACAATAATCATTTAAATATATTTGATTTTTACTGAGAAAACTCCCTTGATGGAAACTTAATATTTATTAAAGAGCTTTATCTGTTTTAATGGAAGTTTTTCACATGAATAACATTGTGTTTCAAACTCGATTAATAAGTGGTTAATTTATTCATGAGTTAGATGAATCAATGATTAAAATGACCTATAATTATGAAAACATTTAAGGTTTTTATTGCTACTCTGTTTATTTTCTGGATCTCAGTAAATATTATTACATTTGTAAAACATATTGAATTACTGTCAATGAAAACACGAAACAACCAATCAAAATTAAATATACATGTAAGTAGTTTTAAGAATTTATTTTACATTTTTAGAACATATTTAATCCTTTTGTTAACACGAAACAACCAATCAAAATCATATTTATAAGTTTACTTTTAATTCCTCTTCAAGAAGAAAATATTCAAATTAATATCAATTTAAAAATATTTATTTACCTAATTAGACAATTTATTTAATAAAAACTCGAATTATTAATGAATAGGTTGAAAATTTAGTTGATTATTACTGACTAGAATTAAAAGTTTCTTTGTTATACCTTTTGCTCAATAATTATCTTTTTATGATATTTAGTGTTATTGTTTAGAATAATTTAAATATTCACATTTTACAATCATTAATTTAAAAATTAATTAAATTTGCATATTTATTTGATAACCCTACAATTAATTTCAATCAATAAAAAAATGTATTAATTATTCAACAACTAATTTCTTAACAATTCACTTTTATGTTGAAAATTTCCTTTAAAAATCTATCAATTGTATACATTTATGAAAAGCATTAATCTTTACAATATAAATCAATAAGTTATTAAAATTTATTCTAAATTATTAATTATATCATGTCTTTCAAGCTTGTTTTTTAATTAAACAAAAAATGTTTTCATTAAGAAATTTGACTTAATTTGAAAATTAAGAAAAATGACTTTGATTTTTAACCGAGAAAAATATTTAGATGCTTTTTATTGAAAATGTTAGTTTTTTAAAAATTACCTGAACTTTTTCATTTAAAAATAAATTTTAATGTTTTTTTATCTAGAAATACTGTTTCTTCATTCAAAATTAATTTTTATACTCTTTAATTGAGAAAAGCTACTGATGGTTTTTTCATTGAAAATTTATTTTTATGCTTTTTTGATGAGAAGAAATACTTAGTCTTTTTTAATATAGCATTTTAACCAGAAAAAAAATTTAATAAAAACCAAATAAAAAAAAAATAATTTAAAACCCCATATTCATTTATTTTATTTTATTTATTAAGCCACATATCTCATGGATATTATTCCTACTAATCCTCTACTCGTTAATAGAAAATAATATAAATTTAAAATCTTTTTTTCCATTTTAATATGTTTTATATTTTAGATTAACAGCTAGCTATTATAATTTATATTTTGATTTAAATATAATGTCATTAATCACGGCCTTAATAACCCACAAATAAATCCATCTAAACCTGCATAATAATTTTGACTGATTTATATTTTTATTATATTTTCTAAATATATAACAGAGAAAACAAAATTAAGTTAAAATCTTTTAAAATTAATATATATTTTATGATTTAATAATAATAATAATAATAATAATAATAATAATAATAATAATAATAATAATAATAATAATAATAATAATAATAATAATAATAATAATAATAATAATAATAATAATAATAATAATAATTATAATAATATTAATAATAATAAATATTTCAAATCATTATCATAATTTCCACTTACATTGATTGAGAAACATTCGAATTTTTTATTTTAACATGCTTAAACTTTTTATTAATTCGAAATAATACATTTTTTTATTTTCGTGTTTTAATGATGAAGTTAGTTGAAGCCTAATTTCAGATATTATTAAAAATTTATATTAATTGTCATTCCAAAATTACATTGTAATAAAATATTTATGTAGCTGACAAAAAATTAATTTGAAAGGATTATTGAATTATTTATAAAAATGCGGCAGTGATAAATATTATTTAATGAACTAGATTTTTTGAAAATCAGATAAATTTATATTAACCCTTTGAACTCTAATTTTCATTCATCTAAGACTATAGAAATCGCATGACACTTTTGATAAGCCCTTTTTGAAAATTGCACCTCTCAGTTACTAACAAAAATATGCTAATTTAATTAATAATTAATTAATTTTATTAATATTGTTTGTAATACTGCATATTCAACACAACTAGGTACCCGTGAAATCAATCTTAATATCCATAGCTTTATAATAGGTTTACAATGTTTGGTTATTTTATGTCTCCCAAAATAACTATTAAAACAAAATTTCGAATAGAACTTGGGAGATTCAAAAGTGTATCTTCATATTTTAAGAAATGTCAATTGGCAAATTTAATATACTTACTAGATAATTTAATACAATAGATAAATAATACAAGATAATTTAATAATTAGATTAATTTTACGATATATGTGGTGGGAATAAAAGGTCGAAAAGTCGAATTTCGCAATGTTATTCATTTTTTCCTTTGCGGAAGATAGAAAAAAGGGCATCACTTATGAGCAACATCAAACAAGATCACTATTTATAATTGAATTATATAATTTTCCTCTGGCAAATAAAATGAACAACCTCAGGAAATTGGCGTTGAGAAATTCAAAAAATTGAAGGTTATTGTGAAATAGGAAAGATGAATTACTCACAGAGAACTTTTGAAAAAACTTAATGTATGAAAGAAGACTACAAACCATGTTAAAGGGCCATGAAATCAGATATTTATGAAGTTCTCCTACGTTTCTTGGTAGCAGAAATTAGAGAAAATTGAAAAACATGGCCTTCTTTCATAATCTCGGGCAAAATACTTTGAAGAATACTACAACATAGAGCGAGACGCTATTAAGTCTTTATGTTATGTTTCGGGCGATTGGGTGTTATTGGTTATGCCTTTTGGATTTATTGGAATATCGAATTCTTATTTTATTTGAATTGAAGCTTGTGAAATCGTTGGTTTCTGATTTTAACGTTTTAAACAAAAACATATATTTACCGATACTCTGAAAACAGGATTGATATTTCTAATCGTAATAAAAAGTTAATTCATTTTGAGTGGTCTTTCGGAGTAAAAGAATTCAACTTTATAATTTTCAACTCAACAAAATATTATAAGCTTACGTGATAATATAGTCTTTAACAAGTTTTAGCATTGGTCATTTAAAAATTAAAATAAATGAAATATAATTAAAAGAGAGACCAAAGGGACCATAAATATAAAATAGTTAACTGATTGTTATTATGCGTAATAATTTTCTTGCTAAACAAATTAGATCAAATTATAAATTATTTGTTTATATAAATTGCTTTTACAAAGTTTACCTTAGAAAATGAAAACATGCAAAATAAAAACAATTAGTTTTTAATGTTTTGTTAACAAATTACTACACAAATCTAGTTACGCAAAATACAAAATTAAGGGTAAATATTTAATAATTAAGTTATAAATTTAGCAGCAACGTCAAAAATATGTTTACATATAGTATTAGTGGCTGATTTGGGCGAAGGTGTGATTTCATATTTTTCTATAATGATTATCCTGGAAGTAGTGACCCATTTCAACAATAGAGGGCACTAGTAGTTTTCTCAAGTTTTCTCCATATTTTTTGTTATAAATGTTCTAATTTACCCAATATGTCATAATAAATAACGATTAAAAGTAATTTTTACATTTAGTTTTCTTTTGGGCGTTAATGGCTTTTTGGATTTAACTATTTGCAAAGCAAAGCAAAATTTGAAGTAGCTAGGCTTTGTTCATTATCTGTATTTGATTTTGTATCAACTATAAACACGGGAACAATAAATTGTCTTGGTTTCCGTCGTTTAAATAAGTGTAATACTGTTTAATACTATATAATACTATATTCCTTTAATGCATATAAAATAATCTAGTTTCCATTTATTATTTATTAAACGTTTCCAATCCTTTATTTTCACTTGTTTGTTGGAATTAGGGATTGTAAATTTTTATAAAAATTAAATTATTAAAATTTAAAGTCAATCCTTTCAAAATCACTTGAAAAAGGCAGTGCCGAAAATTCGTCAATATCAAAAAACATCGATATCTTTACTGATTCATGGTCAAGTTTTTTAATAAATACAATGTCAATTAAAAAGAAATCAGTGGTGAAAATTGAAAAAGTTCTTATAATACTAATAATAGAACGATAAATTGTCAAATATAATAAATCCGTAATTATTTATTATATAAATTCTACAAAAATCAAAATGTCAAAGTTAAGCATTATTTAATGAAAATAATCATATTAAATTATTGTTATTTTTTACTAAAATATGCTTTTTTTCTAATTATTAAAGTGTCGAGGGCCGGATAAATACAAGCCACAGCTATGTTTTCGACAGCCCTGATCTAAATAATATTGATATAAATGAATTTTTAGAATGTTTTTGACTGTTATTAATTGAAAACAATATTCAACATCGCGTGCAAAAACAATTTCTTTTCAAAAAATTTCTTAAAAGCCGAAATTTATATTCAAATAAATCAAAAATCACTGTTTGACATAGGAAATATTATTTTTATGGATAATTTAGATAATTTTGACAATCTCATTATGAACAAACTATTAAGTTTTTAAACATTTTTAAGTATATTTAATATATTTGTAAAATTAAATATTAAAATAAACAATTAGGTTTTATTCTATTCAATTTAGCTTTATAATTTTTGGAACTTTGAAATTTATTTAACTGTCTAAAAATTTAATTTTTATCAATTTACAAATATATTATATATTAAATAATTATTTTTCGTTATTATTATTATTATTATTATTATTATTATTATTATTATTATTAATTAAAATTCACCAAATAAGTATATTAACCCCTTTACCGGTAGACCTGAGGATACTCGTCAAGCCGAAACCGGCTGATAACCGGTAGACCCGAGTTAACTCGTTTTATATATTTGAAAGCGTACTGCAGCACAGTAGACCCGAGTATACTCGGATAAACGTAAATACGTCGTTCTAGGTCATTTAGAAACATCAAACCATAATAACCATGCACTCTACTACAACTCTAGCCCTGCTGAGGCCAAGAATGTATGGCAGGGCTAAACAAAATAAGAAATTATACAAAAAACAGTTCCCATGAAATCTCAGAAAACATTTCAAACCTCAATGTAGCTGTATTACCCCATCGCTATAGGCTAAATCATTACAACAACTATTATTATGCTGTTCTAGTGTGTCAGATAAATAAAATTGAAGACAATACAAAAATATTCTTACAAAAGGTTTGAGAAAAAGACACAAAAATTTGCAAAACAATTGTTCATCTTATTCAGTACCTTTTTATCCACTTTACATTATAACAATTACTTTACAACAATACTAAAAACTGCTTTATTACTTACAACAATACTAAAAACTGCTTTATTTGTTATTAATTAGTTAACTGTTATTCGTTATTAGTTGTTCGTTATTGTTGATAAAGAAAAATAATTAAAAGATTAATTTTTTTATAGCCGCAAATAAAGTCGCCAATTAAGGGTCGATTTCAGAAAAAATGTTTACGGTAAAGTGGTTAAAATATAATATTGCTATATATTTCAACCGTTTAAATACATTAAATACATTCAAAATCCCTGTAGACTGGGTACTTTAAATATTAATTATAATATTTAAAGATCTAATTAGCAACACCTCGAACGTTACTCGATCCTGACAAGATCTTAAAATCAGAAATACTTAATTTTTTACTGATACACTTGTCAAATTCGGAAAGTGAAAAAATTCGACAATGATTAAAATTACGTGTTGGTATAACTTTATTCTGAAGATTTCAGAGAATTCAAGTATAAGATCCTTAAACATGTAGATAACACTATATTTAGATTTGTTTTAATGTTCTTCAAGGTTACTAACATGTTCACTAATAAGGCTCTCAATCCAGTTGGTCTATGTTCAGAACTTGTTTATCAATTTTCATGTAATGCATGTAATGCCACATACTTTGAAGACACCCCGTCATCTCTACACTTGAGTTCTCGAGCATTGCCGCCGGAATGGATTGATCTACATTAGTGATCATTTTAAGAAGTGTACAAGTGAAAAAATAAGTATTTCTGTTATATTTTAATATACTTAGTTGGTAATTTTCAATTATTAAACCTTTGCCTTCTTTCTTTATTATTATTATTATTATTATTATTACAAAATTCAAAGAATTTTTAATTTTTATTGTTAAAATTTATAACGTATTATGATTTACAAATTAATTTTCAAAAAGAAAAATAAACATTATTCAAATATTATATATATATATTTTTTTATATATATATATATATATATATATAATATAAAGCATAATAATATAAAAATAATATTAATAATATTGAAGAAAACTAGATGAAAATAAAATTTGGACATTTTTTGAATATTGATAATAATAATTAATTTTTAAATTAAAATTAAAAGGTTTAATTAAATTGAAATTAAAACAACTTATAATTCTTTTCTGAAACATGAATCAAAAGTCAAAAGGTTGTACATTTCATTCACTTTCTTTTAAAAGTTAAAGTTATGATAAAATTCCTCTTCATTTCCAGAGTTTTAAGATTTTTGTCATTAGATATTACAGCAATTAGTACATCCTAATATTTGCTGCCAAAATAAATGTTTTTTGATTATTTCGTATATTAAGTCTTGAAGGTGCTTCCAATATAGATTTATATATACTTTGGTAGACAATAACTTTTAAATACTATATTTTTCTTACTCAACAGTTTCTCAATGTGTTTACCTTGTTTAAATGTTTAAAGCAAAGCCTATTTAACTGGACAATCTGTTAGTTTAAATCCATAAAGGATTTTAAAATATAAGAAATCACATTAAGTAATCATGTCATCATTAATTATTTTATAATTATAATTTTTATTTTATTATTAGCTTTATTTTATAAAATTTTAAAATCTTACTCGACAATGAATAATTAAATCTTCTTTTTTATGCCCAAGTTCCACATACGATTTATTCGGAACACTTTCCAAATATCCCCCCATTAACATGATACTTGAAGCATGTCCATAAAGTGTTAAATTTTTTTTCTTAAAAAAATACTTAATTGCGTAATTATTGACATTTTTTGCAAACTCTCTAGGAGTTTTAAGATTTTTCAATTTGAATATAGTATCAATATTTCTCGCCAACGGACGCAAATTACAGACAGTAAATGATGGAAACGGAGCTTGGCTATTTGTAAGAATTCTCGGAGGATGAATTACATCATATGCAAGATATTGTTTTAGTAAGAAAATAAAACACACCAAAAATCCAGACAATAATAATAAGAAACATGTCATCCACATATAACGCAAAGGCTTATGTTTTGATTTGATTATTTTAGGAACGCCTCTGATTGTGGTATTTTCACAAAATCTCAGAAATTCTTCTTTCATAACTTGTCTTATTTCATCGTGTGAATTATCATTGTTACTTTTGTTTGAAATATTTTCTTCATTTTTTTTACTTAACCATGGAGTATTGTTGTAGTCTTCTATACATCCATGCGAATTGTTCATTTTTTATGTAGAAATCAAATTAACGTTTTTTACTTGTTGATTTTTATTTGTATGATTTTTTGACCAATGAAATTGCCATAAAATATTGATAGGTTAATATGGTATTTGATAATTTAATACACATTTATTGATATTTTGAAATTAGAAAATTAATTTTTTTATATTTTATAATATGCATAAAGATAATTTTAAGTATAAAGTAAATACTTGTTTTTTCATATTTAAAATCATTGGGTAATAATTGTTGAATTTTAATATAAAACTGCCGTTAGGGGATTGGAAAATAAAAATTTTCAATAATTAAATATAATTAAACTTTTACCAAATATTAGAAAACACAATTTTAAGTTTAATTTAATACCTTTTTATACTTTTTATATTTTCAATGTTTTTATCTCCAATTGAGGTATATTTATATCAACTTAATAATCAAAACCAGGGGCACATCTAGAAACCTTTCAAAGGGTCGATTATCATTATTTTATAATTATCCTAAATATTTTTCTAAAAATTATTTCTGTATCATTCAAGCACATGCGAATCTGCTCCACCTGCTTTCTGTCATTTAAATGATATGCCACCTAAAATTAAGTCTTTAAAATTGCCCTTGATAAAGTTCAATGTGCAAAGGGGTCAAATTCTATAAAATAAGTCGATAATAAACACCAATAACGCTGAACTCTTTACCGAAATCGTTTAACCCAATAAAGAATTGCTCACCGACGACATTCAATATTCTCAAAGAGTAACCGAAAGAGCAGCAAGGCCGTAATTGCCTCTATTGGATCAATCCTGTCAAATTCAAATTCAAATTCACATTCACATTCACATTCAAATTTAAATACACGAGTTTCGAACACAGAACAACTAGATTGGGAGAATTATTAGTGAACATGTTAGCAACCTTGAAAAACATTAAAACAATCATAAATAAAGTGTTATCTACATGTTTAAGGATCTTATAATTGAATTCTCTGAAATTCTCAGAATAAGCAATACCAAAACACATTTTTGATCAATGTGCCTCGATCGAATTTTTTCACCTTCCGAACTTAACAACGTATTAACTTCAATATCAATAGAATCATCACCTCCAGATAAACCTGTGCGAGGATCATGAGTACTCAACATCCATTTATCAAAACATATTTATAAAAACATATTTCCAATCGAAGGGAAGGATTGAAAAGGTTAGGTTGCTTTTAGCTGTAAAGTAGTAGCATAAATAGTTACTGATCGAGATCTCGTTATGGTTCAAAGTGTTTCAAAATGGCCATTCAAACAGAAATTTTTATTGGAACGAACTATTGCTGATATAATGAAACTTCTTCCTTTAATAATAAAATGAATTTGGCAGTTAAAGGTTTACAGTGCAAACTATAATAGTATTATCAAAAAGTCGAATCAACCAATAATAATTACAAAAATAAATTACAAATTTATTAACACAAAACATACATGAACACATTTTTATTATTATTATCATTATCATTATCATTATTATTATTATTATTATTATTATTATTATTATCATTATTATTATTATTATTATTATTATTATTATTATTATTATTATTATTATTATTATTATTATTATTATTATTATTATTATTATTATTATTATTATTATTATTATTATTATTATTATTATTATTATTATTATTATTATTATTATTATTATTATTATTATTATTATTATTATTATTAAATATTTATTATACCTTGTCTATATGATAATATACTTATAATCAATTATTAAAAAATTAAATTTATAAAATTTAGTTTAACTTATAATTTGAATATTATTAATAATGAAATTCGTTGTAAATTAATTTAAATATAAATTTTACAGAATAAAATCTTCTTAGATACAAATAAAATTTATAATTATAAATTTCATTTATACAAATAATGTATTTACTTGTGGAATATTAATTATTTACTGAATTCTCAAGTGAATGTAAGTTATACATTTCTATATTAGTTGATTTAAAATAAATATTAGAACTGTTACTAGAAAATTATTTTTGGCTTTCATAGGCATTTCCTATGATGCAAAAATATTTTTCTTGGACATTTTTGCTCAATTCAATTATTAAACATTTAATATAATTTAAATATTCAACGAAATTAGATACAATAAAATATTCATTATGGATAATATCACAAAATAAAATGTCCTTAGTAAATCTTAGTAAAGTTTTTATTTTATTAATACTTAATGATACAAATAAATAATTTTATTAATAATAAATAAAGCTTGTAATTGCATTAAAATATTATTTATATAAAATTAAAGATTGTTTGTTTAAATTATTGCAGATTTATTCTTTCTCAAATATTGTTTATAGAAGCATCCGAAATCAGTACAACATGCTTAACAATTTCATTATGATTGAATGCTAATTTACAAACTACTTCAAAGTTCTCAAATTATTAAATAAAAAATAGAAATGTTTTTGTAACTTTTGAACAAAATGCGAAAAAAAGGCACTATTTCAGTGAATCTCGAGGTAAAATATTTTAGATAAATAAACTGAAATTGACTAGTTAAAAATTAAAACATCCTACATCATTGTAAACAACATAATAAAAGAACTAAAGACACTTCCAAATCCTCCCTGGCCAGAATAGACACAGAAGCCCTTTACTGAGTTTCCAATACATTTGAATGATTTTTCCTTTATTGTATTAAGTTTCCTGACCATACTAATCTTGAAGGATCTATTTTTATATGCTTTCCATTTTGTAATGCTCATTGACTACTTGTTCATAAATAATTTCAGCGTGGAAAATAACTGCCACAGAATGTATTCAGGAAAAACTTTTGATGTTATGAATTCTTAATATTCTATATCAAAATACGTCCACGCTTCTAATGCCACTCGTACTTATGTCGTTATTAGTTGCTTTGCTTAAAACAAAATTTCTTATGAAATACTATGAAATACAAATGACTAATTTTTCTATTTAATAAATTTATTTTCAATATATTAAATTTTTACTAATGATCTATTTTTATTTTCACTTTTCTCTTTTTTTCAACTAATTATATTATTTAATGATGCTAAACAGTATCTACCGATGTCAAAGAATGTCTATTGCGATATATTATATACTAACATTTCTTTTATACTAAATTATTAAAATATAAATTAAATTATCGAAATATTATTATTATTAAATAATTAAATATATACTCATTCATTTTTACATTTATTTGAATTTATAAATAATTTTGTGAAGTCCCAATAGACAACAGTGTATTTAAATTAATTACATTTTACAATTTAATTAAAATTATTATTAATTTTTATATTTTTGAAGAATATAATATTTTCACCGAATAATTTCTTAATGGACAAAAACAAGTTTGTTTTTAAATTAATCACAACATCCTAATAGATAAAAACAATTTCTTTCTAAAATTACTGCATTTTGATAATGAATAAAGATTTTGTTTTATCTTAGACAAACAATATTAATATCTTTGATATTCCTTTTTTCAAATTTTAATTAATTTTCTGAAATTTAGATTAATTAAAAAATAATTATTAGACAACACTAATTACAACATCTTAGTATCCGTATATAATAAAATTCATTTATAAAGAAATATTTATATATTTTATATAATGACAAATCTGGAAACTTAATATATTTTAGGCCTCTTAATAAAAAAACAAATGAAATTAAATAATGCAGAACAGAAAAGACATGAATTTCTGTATTTTCTAAAATGTGCTTTACCTAATTCTTTTCTTCACATAAATCGAATTTTGTACATAAATAGAAAAATTTATTGCAAAATTAAAAAAATATTAGGCAGACATTTTGTAAATTTTGTAAGTTAATATGTATAACAAAATATTTGCAAATTAAAATTATTTTATTTTCTTGGAATTTATTACTTAAACTTAACATATTGTAAAATTGTGTTTATAAAGTACAAAATTTCAATTTGAAAATAAACTAAATTATTTTAAATAAATTTAAATTTATTTTGAAAATATTCTATATACTTCACTATTAACAATAAATTGTAATAATAATTTTGTTAGGAAATTAACAAAGTTTCGTTAGGAAATATTTCTCAATTTGGCTCTCAGTATTCAGTAAAAAATCAACTGAACCCCAAGAACAAATAATTTCTCTGTTGAATCACAAACAGAAACCTTTTTTAAATTAACTAGATTTACAATTTGATTTAGTTTTTTTAATACAACAATTTGTTATCTTTCTTATTCACCACTAATATTTATACTAATTTTTTTTCATAAATCATTTTTGTTAATAATCCCTGTTGATTGATTTTCCAGATAAATAAATGTTTTCTAGGAAATTTTCCTTTTAATATATTATGTGCCCAATCAATTTGTCAACTCTGAAAATACATAAGTTAATTAATTTGTATTCTGGTTCCATCCCCTACCAAGGTCCTCTCATGATTTTTAATTGTTTTATTCTTCTTCAACTGTCTTTTGTCACTAGTTACCACTTTTACCCTCCATAAAACATTGTTTTTTACAATTTTTAGCTAAATTAGTTTTTAATTTTTAATTTAATTTTATACATTTTTTGTAAAATCAAGTTAATTTTTATTATTAATCACTTATTATCATTTTTCTTTGTTTTCAATTCAATATTAATTGAGCTGATAATAAAACTTTTGCGCAGGTTGATAAAAAAATTTGACATTTTTCCATAATTTAACAAATCTTATTAAATGGAATTTTATGATAATTATAATATAAATAAATAACTTATCAATGATAATAATTTCATAATAATTAATAATGTTAAAATTTAATAGGAATTTAATCTTTTTTAATCTTATTAATCTTTTGATTAATTATTTGATAAAAATATTTTAACACATCAGTTAAGATTACCGTATTAAACAGAATATATGACGAGGGTTTCCTCAGAAATATCATTAAAAAACAAGGTTGTTTTATATTCAAACTTTTCGATTGTTGGACATTTCGTGAACACAGATTATTTTTTTTGGAAAAAATTGGACCCCTTCTCATATTTTATAAATTTTAAAGAAAAATACAGACTTTGTAAAAAATCTCATTTACATTCTTTCTTTCAGATTAACTATCAGGGTGTTTCTTTCGATTTATTATTGAATAAATTTAGGAATTTTAGAAATTTTAAAAAATATTTTTTTTTAAATACCACAAAGGCTTTTATTAAATATATAAAGTTTTAGATGAATACGTTCGAATTAAGACTTAACATATATTTGCGAAGAAAACTCTTTTTAGTTATCGTACTTTATGATTGTTTGTTATAATTGTCATAAGTGCTTATATAACATTATTCGCATATGGACGTGGTCATCTAAAGGTTTGATACAGCAAAACCTGATTAATATTGATTAAAATTTCTTTGAAAAATTATTTTCTTTTGCATCCTAATAGAGTGTTCAAAATCTGCGTAAGGTTTATTAAAAATTATAATAAAATACAATTCGTTAACTCGTGACCGGTCAACAATGTGTTAACAACATATCCGAAAATCATAATTTGGATGGAAGGGCATTTCGTGAACTTTTGAATTTACTACTTCAGAAGTCAATTTTCTTTTACTTTCTCTATATTAACTTCACTGATGTATGATTGTATATGCCACGCAAATTATATGAGGCCAAATTAACCTACTTTAGATAGGATTGAGCTGAAATTTGGCAAGTAGATGCTATCAAAATTTAAGCCCAATCCGATCACGGAAAGTGGGTTCATTTAAAAATTATTGATATGTCAAATCTAGTGTTATTTCTCTATTTCAATATAAATTCTTATCTATTCATTAACTTCGGATTAAAGAGATTATTATATCTAATTATACGTAATTATATCTAAAAAAGCTTAGAAAAGAAAATTGCTTATTTACAATTTATGAAATCCATCGTTTATAAACGAAATGTGGATGATATTTTTTATATTTAAAAATCAGAGGCATGTTGAACCGTTTTTGCATTTTATGAATAGCCTACAATAAATTGTATTCACGCGTCAAAGGGAGAAGAAATCATCACTTGCATTCTTGGATTTTTTAATACAAGGCAAAGAGAAACACTACGAGACAGAGATTTGTAGATAACCAACCGATACTGGTCTTTATACTTCGTTCGAAGTTTGTTTGATTTCAAGTATAAATGAAATCTGGTGAATGGATTGATTTATCGTTCATAATCTTTGTCTTTTACTTTTCGTAAATTCAGGTAAAAGTGTTGATTAATTTTTTTGAGTTGTCAATGAAAAATGGTTATTCAAAATCATTTTTGTTAATTATAGTAAAAGAAACTATTGATAAATTTATTATAAATTCTAATGATTCCATGTTGGAGAAAATCTTGGTGTGATGTTATTGGTATAAAGGAGTTAAATAATAAGTTAAATAAATTAAATAGCGAATGTAAGGACGACGAACCTAAATTTGTGTTTGTATTGCTGTACTCAGAAAGTTTTACATATTATAAAAGATAAATAAGCAAGCAGTTGGGGAATTGAAATTATAAGATTGTGTCAAATTCTTATAAAATACGCAATATGTTTATCAATAAGTCTAAAACTTCGGTTTGATTGTATTTTGATCTCGTTTATCAATTTACATGTAATAGATGTAATGTCACATACATTGGAGAGACTTCTCGTCATCTCTGTATTCGAGCTCGAGAACATTATAGACCGAAGGCATTGACCAATATTAGTTAGAACACATAGGGGCTGTAAAAGAAAATAGGTATGTGTAATTCTAAAGTTTTATTAAAAAAATTTAATAATTATAACGAACTGTAATTTATGAAGTGTTATTGATAAAGTCATTGGATTCGAAAATTAATGTGCAAAATGCAGTGAATACCTGTGTTTTAAATGCTTTTAAATATTTTAGATATCATATTAAATAAATTTTAAATTTCAATATTTTAAAATTCCCATTAAATTTCCCATTAAATTAAAAATGGTACATTATTTAAATTATTTAAAAAAATATTTTATATTACAAAATTGGGTCAAACCTTTTTTTGTTCAAAAATTTATAATTTCTATAGTTATTCTATCCTACCTGATGATGACAAAAAAGATATCGAAATATGTCGTAAAACGAAAGTTTGAGTGGGGCTTTCTTATAACTATATACATTGTTGTAAATATTTTTCATAGTTTTTAATAAACCATTAAAGTAATTAAGGAAACATTTTTATTTTCAAACTAATAAAATCTATTAATGATTGTAGTAGGATAATGTTAGTAGCAAAAAATTTAATTAATTTGTTTTATAGAAAATTGAAAAGTAAAGTTTAAACCATATTAAATTAATGTGAAGAAACGTGACTAAATTATTATTGTTTAAAACAAGCTAACAGTTACTATTTAATATTCAGTTTTTAATCTAATAGGAAAGAAATTGAATAAAATTTCAATACAACACCAGGTTTTGTCTTTCTACAAAAATTCTTGTAGCAGGCAAAGATTAACGCAACTAAAGTTCCACTTGGCCCAATAATTTTTTAATTTTTTTAATAGTCTTCTTTATTATACACGCAATCATGATATGTCGCTATATTCATAATGTACTTATTTTGATAATTTTAAATAAAGAATTTATTCTAAAACCAAAATTTAATAATATATATATAAAATTAAAATTAAAAATTAGTTTTCATTGATGATATGGAGCCAAAGCAGTAGTTGCAAAACTGTATATATATATATATATATATATATATATATATATATATATATATATATATATATATATATATATATATATATATATATATATATATATAATATATATTCTTTAAGTTTTTAGAAGACATGATTTCATACTAAACCAGGAAGGATATTACAGGCTTATCAGTCTCTTGTGCAAATGAATACAGGAAATATAAAGCTCATCAACATTTTTATAGTAATCGTTCTTTATGATAGCCTATATAATTTTAGCCTATGTGACTATATAAAACTTTGAACAAATCATGAAAAATTTTAGGTAAACTGTACTATTATCAACTTTAAACTTTTTTTCGCTCAAAGTCGACAGCTTGGATTTGATAGACAAGTGTAATGCACGTGAACAGTCGTACCGGATAATATCAAAAGCAAAGGGTTCCTCAATATTTTTCATCATAGATGCTGATCAAGAAGAGACTCAAATATTATACATAGTCGATTATTGAAATAAATTTGTAATAATAGGATGAAAAAAATTAACTATAATGAATAAATAATGAATTTGAATATATCCAGGGCAAAGTCGGATATTAAAGTTAGTGCTGATAAAAAATAATATTTAATTTATGAGCACGAAGAGCAAAATTTGTAATTAATAAATTTATAATACAATAGTAAAATTTAAAATTATATATTAAATATACTTATTGTTGTAAATAATAAATTGAGTTAAAAGTAGTATAGCTAAAAATGTGTGACAGGCGTACGTAAGTGTATACGTCAGTTATTCTGTAATTGAATAAATAAAATTATTTTAGAAATTATTTAATATCCTGTCACAAATCTGTTTCTTTTAAAATTCAAATATTTTATTTCCAATAAACAATTTTTTTATTATTTACTTTTTTTTGTATAAATAATTTTATTTAAGTACGATATTGGGCTTTAATTATTAAAATAACAATTTTTATTTGTAACTTCATTAAATATGACGAAAATTATCATTAAAGGTGAAATACAGTTTATGGGGTAAGCGTAATTAAAGTTAAGCAATGACGACTTTACACAGAAACCTCAAAGCAAATTATTTTGTTATAAATTTTAAGAAAAAAGTA
Organism: Schmidtea polychroa; assembly: GCA_959609185.1. NCBI lineage: Eukaryota > Metazoa > Platyhelminthes > Tricladida > Dugesiidae > Schmidtea > Schmidtea polychroa. Next base: position 112,368 of record CAUHTR010000006.1, on the reverse strand, counting down.
ATGCAAATCGAGGAAGGATCACATTTTTGTCACATAAAAAATTAACATTTAATTGTTGAAAAAGTTACTTTTATTAAAAACTTTAAAAAACATAAAAACATAAAAAACATTAAACACGAAAAATTAAGGAAAATAAAATAATTTTCCAATATTCAGTTGATTGTGTGATATTTTTCTATGAAAGATACCGCACAAAGTGGCACTTCAGAAGTCTTACAAAAGTATCCTGACTCCTTGCGGGTTCCATTTTTTGAGCACCGGACCATGGCCTCCACATGGAGGAGGCTGACAAGGCTCTAGCCCTAGGGCCCGGGATTAATGGGGCCCGCCGTGGCAGGTCGGTTAGCTAAACTTATTAAATATTGACTTTTAATTACTGGATTTTGCCATAGGCACATTATATTATTCCGCTAATCCTCTCATCATCGTGTTGGTGATTTATCTCCATTCGGACATTAATATATGCCGTATTGCCGATGGAATCACTTGTCTGTATTGATAAATTTAAAAAAAATTCAATCGTATTTTGATTTAAAGCTCAAATTTGCAAATACAATTAAAAACGCTGTATGCGACAGCAAGCGAGTTCTGGGCTGGAGGTGTCTTTGAACTTGTCAGAACATGCATCAACATGATGATGCAGGTAAAGAAGTTATACTTCCCTTTTATTTGTACAAACATGTTTTTTTTATTTATTTTTTTTATCAAAAATTAAAATAAATTAAATGCTTTTGTCTGATTTAATTTATAAACACAAATCTGGCGCTCAGAAGAGGAAACTAAATTTTTGATATTATTTTAAGTTTTTTACCATAGTCTATGTTTTTTTAAAATGTACAGCTAAAAACTGTAGTTTATTTTTAATAAATTTTTAATATTACTTTCTTGCCATCATTTAATCCGCCCTATTGTATCCTAATTCCTGTAGAGCATCAAGCGGTATATAGTTTGGAAGCCCGCCGAAAATCCTGGCCTGGGGGTCCACTTTAGGATGTGGGGGCCATGCACCGGACACTTCTTTAATTGGATTTCTTTTGATGGCGTTTCTGGTATAAAATTTGGAAAATATTTTGCGATGAGATGTGTATGGTTTTACAGCTCTAGTTGATCGATCTACATTTGAAGTTTCTTGTCGCTGAATCGCAAATTCCTCAACAATTTGCCCGATATAATTGAGCAAAATATTTAATTTAATTTAATCATTTAATTTTCTGTCATTTTATTATATAATATGCACGAGTTCAAACACATAACGTCTATGAGGCAGATAAATATATTCTTATAGTAATTCTTCATCCATTTTCTTGGAAGTGTGCAAGATCCAATTATTCCAGTCACCAAAATTACTCGTCAACCACACCGAAAATAGTTTTGGATTGGCTTGTATACACTTGTATACAGTTAACTGGTTAAATAAATAGATAAAAACAAAGTTCTCATTTTATTATAAATTACAATGGGCATGTCAGATTTTATAGTATTAATTGTATTGTTGGGTCTTTGTGCAAGTCGGTATCACTGTCTGATTCCTTCGTGTCCTTTGAAAATAAGTTAAACACCTAACACAAAATCTTTATTCGAGATTATTACAATTACACTTTTGTTACACTGTTTATTGATTCCACCACACTTGATACAACCAAATTTTACATCTTTCAACACTACTGGAAATCTTAAGTAGGGATAAATCTTCCAATGGGAGATGTTCCTTTCTGGTACGCTCGATTTAAACTACTCACTTGACACTAACTTCAAGGTTTTCTTTGTTCCTCTCGCTCAATTTCTCGTTTCCTTTTCTTCGACCAACTGGCGGCTTGTTCACTTCTGAACTCTCCTTTATACTGTTCATTTAAGCCAATTATCTAGAAAATTGCTCTAAATTATTTCCCCGAGACCCAAAATCAATATTTTAGGGGTTTTAGATTATTTTAATTTGTTTACCCTTGATTAGGGCTTAAAATATCAGGGCATCAGGTTTTCTATAGCGCTCGGGTTTCCCATGGGCTCGGTTTTCCCATTGGCTCGGGTTTTCCATTACATATTAATTAATTTTAATTAATTTGTTTTTTCGCATTAACTTTCCCTGTGAACACCTTATTAAATTTTTATTCTAATTTCTGAACTCGTCTATCAATTTGGCGTTCAACATACCCGATACCCCAATATAATTTAATACCCCTTAAATAATTTACTTTTTTATAACTTTTTATAAATTTATGATTTACTTCAAAAATCTTTTTTTTACTTTACCACTTTCAATTTTCTATTCGCTTTTGGGATAGTTAATTAATATACACGGTTTGTGAAACCAGAATGAAATTCAATAACCGACATTAGACTCATTATAAAAGAATTTTAAATATGTTAAAACTATTAAAATAGTTTAAAATTTTTAAGAAAGAAGCCACTTAAAAAAATAAAACAAGTAGTTATAAAACATCTGTAAATTTTAATTTAAAAATTGATTTTTCTCCATTAAATATTAAATGAATCGTGAATTCTAGAATTATAGATTTTATGGCAATTTATTTTCTCAAAATATGCCTACTTTTTAAATGAAAAATAATCTCATTAATTAATTAATTTCGAAAAATATTTCGTTTAAATTTATCCGATGTTGATGTTTGTTTTTAAAATAAAACTGTCACGATAAAATTCAATTTTCGACTCCAATTTAAAGTAAATAAATTTATAATAATCGGGAAAAATTAATATTTTAATTGGAATTTTTTTCTATATTTTCCGTTACCCAGATTTGTCACCCAGTGATAATACTAATGAATTTTTGTGATTTTCTTGAGTATTTCGTTGATTTTTTAATTATCACGGTTTATTAGAGAATGAAGTCAATTTAATTTCGAATATAAAATAAATTATTTGTTTGAATTTTTTCGTTAAAGAAATTGAAAACAAACAGTAAATCTTTGAATTTTTATTTAGAACTGATATAAAATGTTTTCAATCTTTTGCAATTTTGGTCTTAAAAAACTTTGATTTAAATTTGATTAAAATTATGACATATTACTTTTCATTTCAACTGAATAACAGGCAAATTATTTTAATTAAACAAAATTTTATTGTTTTAGACTTAAGAATTAAATTTGATCATATTTGGACAGCTGCAAAAATGTATTGTAAGTGCTGCATTATTTTTCCTGTTAGTCTATTTAGAATGAACGAAATATTTAAAAATGACTTTCTATAATGGAATTTTCAATTGAACTAGATTCCAAAAGTAAATCTAAAGTTAAAATAATTTTAAGAATAATATTAAAATAATATTATAAATAAAGGAAAAACATGGACTCCTAACTAACAGAAAAATTAGCACTACGTTTCATATATTCATGTTTCATTTTTAGAACTTTTTTCTAATTTCACCACTGATTATTTTTACCAATGTATTTATTATTAAAAAGAGCTTGAAGACTATAAATCAGTAAAAACATCAATATATAGTCTTCAATCTTTTTAAATAATAAATACTATATACCGCATATACTCGCGTATAAGTCGAGTTAATTTTAAGAGGTTTTTAAGTCCTAAATTGGAAACCCGCGTATAAGGCGAAGTAACAAAAATAATAAAAAGATTTAATGATTTCATTAAAAGTTAATTTGTACGTTTTTTGACCCGCGTATAAGTCGAAGTGGGCTATTTTGACTTGGAAATTTGACGTAAATTTCTCGACTTATACGCGAGTATATACGGATGTCTAACATTAAAATAATATAAACATTACAAGCTTTTGTTTATGTTAGACATCCATAAAAAGTTTTTTTATATCATTACAAGTTAAAAAATGCTACAGGTTTACGGATGCAATTCTAAACAGTTTCTGTGTATAGGTGAATATGATTTTTTCATACGCCATGTTTACAAGTTTGCATATATATTTCGGTGATTTAGTTAATTTGCAAGCGATGTGATTTACAGTGTAGCAGGGAAAGTATGCAATAGAGTTGAATCAGCAATATTGTATACTTACCTGGCGAGAAGAGAAATCTTCGCGTCTCCTGCATAGTACTGATGAGAGACACAAGCTCGAAACTAGTCTACTATTGGGATTTGCACTGGGTATTACAAAGCTTGTAATGTTTATATTATTTTAATGTTAGACATCCGTAAAAAAAATTACACCATATATCTATATATCTATATATATATATATAAATATATATAGTCGCCCATTTAATATTTATTTTTAATGATGTAAATAAAAACGAAAATCGGTTGCCGCAAAATTATTATGTATATCCACAAAATCTGTAGTTTACAAAATGCATATTTTGGTGTTTATGAATTTATAATTATAATTTGTTTTAAAGAAGTAAATTTAATGTATTAATATTAATTTATATTACTTTTCATTGTAAACTCTTCTTTATATATTTTTCTAGATATTTTACCTTAAATTTATTGAAAAATAAAAGTCTTAAACTTTGAAATTTATTTATATGATTTCAATATAATTAAAACTTTTATTAAGATTTAAATTCATACCAGTGATTTTTATTCGATCATAATTTTACAGACGATCAAAGCCCTTTGCAAATATATCAATCAATTTATCGTTGATGATTCAGCATCTTTTAATTGAAAATCTCCATTCATGTACGTCTTTCCTGATTTACTCAACATAATGAAAACTTTAATAGTAATCCCTGTCATTTTTAGTTAGTTCATGGAACTCATATACCTCCTTATACACATATATACTTTTACAATGCAATTCTATCATTCTGTCTGACCCTTTTGATCCTTCTTATCATTTTATAACAATAACCATTAGAGATAAAAATGTCATTTTCAATACATCTGGAATTGTTTTAATCCTTATTAACAATATCATTATTCCTATCTTTCTTTCTTTAATGGTTTTGACTTTACTCTAAATCGTGCTCATTATCCTAGGTTTTAAAATCACATTCTCTATTGTTTTAAATATTTGAGCAATTATGAAGAAACTTTAGACCTTCCTCAGCTTTGCTCCTTCGCTTGGTCCTAATTATAATTTTACAAATTTGGAATATTCAATGGTTTGGATATCGTTCTATCAAATGACATTTCAATTGAAATATAATTTGAAATTGAAATATGATTTAAGAGCACATTTATCATCCGCTTGTAAAAGCTCATTTAAATTAACTTGATAGATATTAGCACGAAATTTTTCATTATTATTCAAATCAATAATCATCATTGAATTGCTCCGACCATGTATATAAGCATTTTTGATACTTTGGATAATTCTACTTTCATAATTTTCATATCCAAAGAGGTCATGATTTGAGGCATATAACCTAATTAAGAGAAAAACGTTTCTTGAATATTTCTTTAATGCATATTTTCCTGGTTTAAAGCAATTTATGTATAGAGTCAGTAGATCAAGGATTAATTTTTTATACAAAACTTTTCTATTTTAAAAATAAATTGTAAATTGAACTCTTTTCAAAATAATTTTTATTACATTTTTTAAACAAAACAAATTTCATTAATTTACACTAAATTCATTATTTAAACAAACTTTTTTTAATACAAAGGAATCTTTTAATGAAACATATTTTAAGAACAAAAATTTCCTTAAATTTTTAATAATTTTTCCAAAAAGTTTTTAAAATTCTTCTAAATATAAAATTTTCGAAAACAAAAATTAGTTTTCAACATCATACATAATTTTTTTAGGTTCCATGGTTATCACCATAACAAATGGAAACCAGGCGGTGCAAACCGGTCAAAACCTCCAAAACATTCAAAATACAATTAAAAACCATCATATAATTAATAAATTGACGAAACATAAAAATGGAGAAACATAAAAGGAGAAAACATTTTTAAAATACAAATTAAAAATATAAATGAACCAGTTTTTTTTAATTAATAGACGTTTGGAATAATTGCGAACATTAAAATAAAACAAAATTTCATTTTAATCTTTATATGCTTTCTAATAACGGAAATATTTGTGCTTCATATCATGTATTACACGGCTTTTCAGTAAAACATTAAATAATATAAAAAATTTATATAATTTATCATTTATGAACGTTTTTTGTTGTCTGTCACTATTCGGTACAAAATATCAGATCTTATGTCACATACAATAATTATAGAACATGCAAATAAAATAATTTGTATATTTTTCGAGAGCTTTTATTTTTTCTCTGATGGGAAATACTAAAATCTTTGGAAATTCATGAGACTAAAATTCGACCCTGATGGCATTAAATTGCACCACTTTTATTCATCTACACGTATGCTTTCGACAATATTATACTGTTGTAAAAATGTATTTTATTTAATATTACAATATGATAACAAGAAATAACACGTTGTTTATTTCATGTTAAATATATATCTTATATTTTTCATATTTGTTAAAACAAAAAATTATCCACCATTATTTTACATGTTAAGAAACAAATGATACAAATATGTGACTGTAGAAAATCTAACCACACGAATTTAAGGTCATTTTATCATGTCATTTTACATTGTAATTTTTATTTAATTTAAAGTAATTTTTATGAATAAATTTTATATACGGATCTTATGTTATTAATTATTTTTAATAAAAATTATTTTTAAATGCTTTTTAGGTATGATTTTTATATGAAAAATATGATTTCAATTTATTATTTTCATATTTTATTGTTTTATTTTATTGATTTTTGTTATTCTCTTCTTAGGAAATATTTCTGAAAGACCAATTAATACATTAATTAAAGAAAATCTAAGCAGTTGAGATCATGAGGCCCTTAATAAACTTAACGATTATTTACATTATTCTCAATTAATTTAATTTAATTTAATTTAATTTATTTTGTGCTCGAACAACAAGAAAAAGTATATATTCATTGCTTGTGGAATTATTTATAGAATTATTGTAACCAATGAGATAATTCGGATTGGCGGGATTTGTCTAATAACCTCTTTTTTAAAATGACGTCAAACCAGCACGTTTTAATGTAATTTCCATGACTTTGAATTATTTTTGTTTCATTCAAAAAAATTATATTATAAATCTTATAATGAACCAGTTTTTTTAATTAATAGACGTTTGGAATAATTGCGAACATTAAAATAAAATAAATAGAAAATTTTTAGTTCCCAATTTCATATTTAGTAGATTTTGAATATACATCAAGATGTCAAGTAAAAGATATGAATAAAAAATAATTTCATTGAAGCTTAAAATTTTATGCAATTATTTAAACAAATTCCTAGACTTGTCATTGAGGAATATCGTATTGTGATATTGATATTTTCAGTTACTAGGAAACTTTAGGCAATTTGGAATTTATTGTTTTTATTTATTTTTGAAAAAAAATAATAGCATAAATTTAACTAAATTATAGATAATTGATCAAAAATGCGATTAAATAAATAATTTATTAATTTAATCAATTAGATAATTTAAAAAAATTGTTTTAGGATGGAAATAAAATTTGTGACAAAATGTTACAATTTTGACGTTTCGTTTACATTTCACTATTCAATATTTTATAGTGAAAAATTTAATCAAATCCCTACAGAAATAGATAAAACATTTATTAATTACATTATTTATTTTTATTATTTTTTGTTTATTCGTATAATTATTTTATTTTAATTTTTTAAATATTTCAAATTTCCAAACGCTATTTAACATTATCATTTACTTATTAATAATTTACTTATTATTTAACATTATCAATTACTTATTAATATCAATAGTATATATTTTTAAAATAATATTTTATTTTTGAAATCAAAGTTTTTAATTAAGTTTTTACAAATTCTAAGTTTTACTTTTTACTTTTTTTAATATTATAACAACACAACAGTTATTTTTATGAAATTCTGTTTAAAACTGGCTAAATAAGTCATCAGAAATAAAATTTGATTTTTATTTAATTAAATTTGTTTTAATAGTTCATCAATGAATTCCGGTAAATTATCAATTACAAAGTGAGCCAGTCAAATTGCAATTGTTTTTGTTTTAATCCCCATTTCTTATTATATTAAATAAAATCTAACAATAACTAAATAAATTTCAATCAAATATTGAAATTAATCAATTAGATAATTAATTAAAGTTTTGTTTTAACTTCTTTGAAAATTTTGTTTTAACTGATCTTTTCATTCATTTTTGCGACTGGAAATTTTAGAATAAATAAAAGAATAAATTGTTTAAATTGATTTTATTTTCTTCTAAAATCTCATGGATTGTTGTATTACTAAATTACTTTACAAATTATGCGCCATGTTTATCAAAGGACGGAGTAAATATTGATATGTTAGAATAACATTTTGCTAAATAAAACTCTACAGCTAATAAACTATATTGCGGTAAATTCTTCAAATTTAATTTAAAATTTATTAATCAGGGCTTCAGAAATCTTATTAGATCTGTAAAATATATTTAAGGACTCAAACTAATCTTATCTGAAATTAATAATAATTTAATTTTTCTTTGATACATTTAAGCAAATTTTATTACAAAATGCAAATAGTCAAGAAACCAGGTAAAATTTATATAATTATTTACTTTTAATTTTTATGAATTCAAACAAAAAATTCAACACTACCATATAAAATATATAAAAGTATTTCGCATCGAATAGTGAAATTTTTGTATAATGATAATCAGCATACGAAATAATTATTCCAGAACTAGTTGCAAAACAATAATGTAACCGGGATTTCAATTGTTATACTTATTGACAAGCCTTTCAATTTACTTCCGGTTACTCGAAATTCAGTAAGTTGTTCTCTGAAATATCTTCAAATAACTCAATGAAATACCTTAATAGTAAACAATAAGTGTCATAATATCCATTTTAAACATGCTCAGTGAAGCTTGCAGTTCAGTTACCGCTTTTGTTTTATGATATACTAGATACAGCTGAATAATTGACTAAAATAATAATAATAATAACAATAACAATAATAATAATATTATTATAAGGACTTCTTTCGATTTTCATCTCTGATTTCTTTTCAAGTGACATTGTATTTATTAAAAAAATAATGATAATAATAATAATAATAATAATAATAATAATAATAATAATAATAATAATAATAATAATAATAATAATAATAATAATAATAATAATAATAATAATAATAATAATAATAATAATAATAATTAAAATATAATTTTTTTTTGACCAGTCAGATGAAAGAATAGCTTCTCCGACTGACTATGTGTGCGTGGTGCCTCTTTGATCCGCCCGCGTCTGTGTGCGCGGTTGTGGAGGTTTCTGTATCAGACACACAGACGCGAGGAATGGTTGTAATGTGATTTTTATTATTAATTAATTAATTGTTACCTTTTAGATTTTTTGAGGGTTTGTTTTATCGAATCATTGTAAATTTCCAAGAAGTTGAAAAAACTTTTGTTTTTAAAATAAAAAGAACTTTGTGTGAATGAATTTGGAATATTTTTTAAAATCGAAAATGTTCAACAATTTTGAATCAATTTTCAAAAAAAAAAATTTCAAACAATTTCTGATTTCTACCGGACCAATTTTGGTGAAAAACATAAACTAAAGATCCAGATTGAATCTCTTTAAAAAGTTAATTGATTTATTAAAATATCACGAGAAAGGCGTTTTAACTAACTTGAAATTTGCATTTTTTAATTTCCCTAAACTTATCATGTCATCTCACAATTCAATGAATGGGTCTACAGCTTTTGAAAATTTCTGCTTATGTGTCATGGAAAATTAAAATTGTTCTAAACTCCATTAACAACTTGAATGTGAGTTCAGAAAGTTAAGAATTATTGAAAATGTTTTCTGTTCAAATTCAGTCAGAATTACGATGGTTACGAGACGCTGCAAAAAGTTGTTTGATTCGAGTTGTTGCTGTGAGTTCTGAATCAGAAGCAATAAAATTTTGGCTTAAAGAGTTAATTGTCCTATTCAATAATAATAATTGTAAGGTGAGATAATAATTTATAATAAATCCTTTACCTTACTAGGTCACAATGGCCTTGATGTTTATGAAATGATGAAATATAATGAAATGTAATAAGCATGTGTTTTATTAATCTGTATCAATAATAATTCTTAAACTAATAATGTTTCAATTTTACATTACGCATCTGAAAACACTATAAATATTGACGATTAAAGGTTCCAGTTTAAATTTATTTAAGTAAATACTTAAATGTAATGTTGCCTTCTAACATAGTGACCACAACAGAACTTCAAGTCTATATTTAGTTACCTAATCATTTATTTTTATAAAAATATTTGGCAATTGACATCTTAGAATTGAAGATTATTTTCGTAAGATAAAGAAAAATAATACTTTAATCAGAATAAGACAGAAATTTAGTAAATTATTAATACAGTAAAGGCCAAGGGCCACTATTAGAACTAGAAGTGAATATAAGATAAGTTATTGAGCGTATCTAGTACAAGAACATATTTGAGTTGAATTTCCAAAAGTAAGATGCTCTAAATATGGCTGTATCAAATATCAAACTAGAAGAAACCAAATTCAGACATATACCAACAAAAGAAATAACAATGAAAGTAAATAACAGAATTAGAGACAGATCGGTTTCCGGACAGGGAATCTTACCACAAAACAATACAGTGCGTAATATAAGTAGGGACATATGATGGCAATTCAATTCCATAATTATAAATTTTATTTAAAACGTCAATATGAAAAGCAACATTCTTAGTCTCCATCTCAAAAGAACTTGGATATGAAGAACGTTAACATATCACCGAATATTCCTTGCACAAGACGTATTTAACCCTTTTACGCCAAGGATCATATATTTTCCCACAAAAAAATATTGAGCAACCGTCAAAAATTATATTTTTCACTTATTTAGACTTGTCTTTTATTTTAATATTCTATGCATATTCGCCGCTGTGATTCGATCATCATCAATGACTTTGAAAACGTGTCCAACGATTTGGAAGAAAAACATCCGTCAAATTCCTCCATCTATTGTTACTTACTGGACCTCATTGGATCAATGAAAATGTTTCCTTTTTTTCATATCGTCGCTTGTTTTAAAGAGATCACTTGGCAAATGATAAGCTGACATAGAACCTCTCTCAATTTAACATCGATATTGTCAAAGATTTAATCAATGCAGAATTAAATAATTATAGTTTTATCTCAATGAATTTCAAAGCTACAACAAAATATAATAAATGTCAAAATAACTTTCAAGATTTCTTTTTTTATCAGAAAATTAAAACTTAAAATTAAATTTTATAAATCACATAATAAATGTCAATATTTAGTAAACATTGAAAATTTATTATACTCCGTTTTTTTCAACGATTTAATAAAATATCATCAACAGCTATTTCAGAACATTCATAATCAGAAGTCCCCGAAGAAAAGGACAACCGCAATAGGCTGATTGATAAAATTCAGTCCCATTGAACTCGGACTCCAGAACGAATTTTGCAGCCAATAATGAATGAAGTGAAAAATTTCCTTTAATGATTTTATTGTGCAGCATTCAATGCGAAATGAAATCGCAATTTGAGTAGAAATCTTAACCGTATATATCCAGTGACAGTTGACAAGCGAACCAGCTATTCTTATGTCACTCCTTAGCTTTGTACATATGCCCATATTCAATTTTTATTTCCAATCAACCAGAAATAGTGATTTTATTCGGTAATTGTAGTGGAAGATTTTTAGAAGAAAATATTAATTAATATATAAATTATATTCTAATTAATATTAAAACGGAATTCTCATTTTTTATTAATTAAAATTTTATAGTATTATAAGAACTTTTTTTTTCAAGTTTCACCACTGATTTCTTTTCCACTGACATTGTATTTATTAAAAACTTGACTATGAATCAGTAAATACATCAAAAATATTGATATATTTACTGATTCATAGTCAAACTTCTTAATAAATACAATGTTAAATTTTATAGTTTATAATTACTATATTTTGTTTTAATATTCTATATTCTTAATTATAGATTTTACTAATTAAATAAATATAAAGTAATATAAAGACCGAAATACATTTTGGATAAATTTTCTAAATCTTTTTCCCATATTTTACAAATCGAAAATATAATACAGTAAAATCTTTCATTTGTAAACGTTTGTAATTTACTTGATGTCATAATATAAGTTCTTATGGTGGTGTATATATTTGTTATGTTAAATATTTCTGAATGAAAAAAATAATTATTTTAAATAATTATCAGTTACCAAAATTTTAATATTTTTTATTATCTTTATAATTTTGCAATTCAAAAAAAATCTTTGTTTATAGAAATAGGTTATTTAAATATTTTAAAACATAATATTTGCATAAATATGAAAAACCCATAAATACCTGGATGATATGTTTATAAAAAATATTAAAAAGTATTTTAATAAATTTTTATTATTTTTATTATTATTATTATTATTATTATTATTATTATTATTATTATTATTATTATTATTATTATTATTATTATTATTATTATTATTATTATTATTATTATTATTATTATTATTATTATTATTATTATTATTATTATTATTATTATTATTATTATTATTATTATTATTATTATTATTATTATTATTATTATAAGTATTATTATTATAGTTATTTAAATAAAATGTCAAATTTAAAAGACTAAATTAGGAAAGCAAAGAATCTAGAATAATTTAAGGAATTTCAATGTTGATTAAGACTTCAATGAAATAATTTCATTTTACTTATAATTTTGCGTTTATGAATTGGAATTGTAACTTTATTATAGCTATTACAAAAATATAATATATTAACAACACTTTCACAGAGAGATGTATAAATATTAATTTCGTTCATTATAAAGAAATTTCCCTGGCAGCTATTAACAAGTTTGACGGATAAATTGTAGACTACTTCATTCACTATAAAAATTGTTTTTTTCAGTTTTTAGTAAATTAAAATTCCCAACAACTTATTTAACTTGCTTATTGTGCAATCTGAAGTATTCAACAGAAAGTCTGTTAGAAAAAAAGAAATTACAATCAAATTGAGAGCAGGGAGAAAAGAAATTGGTTTATCGCAAATAAAATAACCAAAATCGAGTTGATTATACATATTGCTTGAATATTCGCGCCAATAATTGACTAAAATTATTCATGTGCTTAGATAAATTTTCTATGAAAATTGCCATAATTAAATTTATGCTTATTTTCTATCTCGAACGTTAGTAAGAAAAACAAATATCACTATTCAATAATAAAAATATTTTTTGGGAACATATTTCTTCTTCTCCAATTTTGATAGTTTTCTTTTGTAGATTTGTAGATTTATCATTATTTAATGATTAAAATATTTCCCGAAAATATAATTATAATAACTTCTATTATTTGATAATCATTGTTATTAAAGATACTACTTATAAAATTATAGTTATCAAAATCAGATGTTTTTCAACAAATCAACTTACATTTTGTAAAACTGATCCAAAACTTCACATTAAACTCATTAAACAGATCACAAACAAAACTAACAAACAAGCTAAACAATGGGAAAATGTGCATACGGCGACCCAACTATTTATGAGACAATGAACTGACTTTTATAAGACGAGTTTAACAGATTTTTATAAATTTTATTTTTATTTACACCTATTATAAGCATGTTTGTATTTTAAAAGTTATATTTATGATTAAATTTACACTTTTTAAGTTATTTTTATGTTAATACTATTTTGAATGAAATGAAAATGTCGTATTTATGGTGGATTTTTGATCATTTATGCATTATTTTTTAAAAAAGTTAAATTTATTATATGTTTATTTGGAAAAGATATTTTTAAATGTTACTTAAAATGCCTTCTTTCAGTAATAATTTCTGGAATAATTTTTCATGTGATGTATACAAATTTCTGAATATATGGGGCAAAAAGATCTGACACATTTGAAATTTAAATTAAAAAAATAAATAATAATTATTTTTATTTATCAACTGTACATAATAAAATAAGTAATTTTATTTCCAAAATGTATATATGATGTTATTTTATTTCATTTTTAGCTAACAAATAAGATCAGTCAAATGTTCGTCGTTGTTGTCCACACACTGTTGAAGACGTTCGTGAAAGTTGTCCAAAACTAGTTGGGTAATTTCATATGTCAATTTCTGGACGAATTGCATCTTTCAATTGTTCAATTGATCGGGGGTGATAAATGTTTACATTTGATTTTAGGTATACCCAGAGGAAATGTGACCGTGGAACATTTCTCTCAAAATTTTCATTGAACGTTTAGATGTGTGGGCAATTCCACCATATTGTTGGAACTAAACATTATTTCTGACGTCATCCAATAACACATCCAGAATTGACGGACACTGTGACAATATCTGCTTCAAAAAAGTACCGACTCAAAATACCAAATTCTGCCAATGCATACTATACACTATATAGTATAAAATTACATGTGAACTGTGCGAGGGGCGATTGTGTAACTCATAAGTATTGTTTTGGGACAAATAGCGAAATAAATTTTTATATTATTCAAACAACATAACATAAAATATGAATGTACACTTGATATATAAAAATACTTTTTTATTTATTTATTTTAATTTGATTTTATTTAAATTACAAATGTTTCAGATCTTTTTGGCCCTCCTTATTTAATTAAATTTTACGTTTCATACTTCTAAATTTTTCATAATTTTCAGTTTTGTCATCATTTTCTAAATTTTAAAAAAGTTTTAAATTGAAATTATATAAAATAAATTTAATTTATATTTCTCCTCCTATACTTATGGAAAGGTAAGAATATGATAAAAAGCTTGAAATATGCTCAAATTAAAAATTGCTTTTATTAAAGTTATATATAATATTAGATCTTAATTTGCTGCTTTTCCACGTAATATATTTTGTACTGGTCATATATTGTAATTATATTTGAAATAATTATATAAAAATACTTATTAAATTATATATAATAGAATTTAATTAAAATTTTTTGTTTAAATTTGCCGAAAGATGCATGTAGGTAATTATTCAAGAAATCTTACACAAGCAAGGAAATGAAGCTTAGATTTCTAATAACAATACAATTACAACTTCAAACGTGCTTTCTACGCGGATTTCTATGTACAATCCAAATCAGAGTTACACTTGGAATTATATTTCAAATTCAAATCCAAACTCCATTGACTGTTCCAGTTGTCTAGTAAATATGATTCCCGGTGGAATGAATAAATCAATTTTATATTTATTCCTTACATTACATATATTTATTGGTGTATTTGTTACACCGAAGTGCATAAATTATGTGTAACGGGGACAAATATTATGGGCAGATAGTAAGTTAAAATTTATATTTTTCATTAAATTAAAAAAAATTTTAAATCTTTTTAATCTATTTATGTTAATAATATTTTTATTTAAATTAAAATTTCGTATTTATCTTTTGGTTTCACCTTTGGGATACACTTGATATAGGCTATGCGGAAATATCGTGTACCTTATATGTTGTTTTGATCTATAGTCATACAAACATTAATATGAAAATTATTGAATTAAAATTTGTAATTATTATGAATTTCAGTCATTAATAATTGATTTTATTTTCTTTGCTCCGTATCTTCGATCAATCTTTTTTTCTAGCATTATAGTATTTTATATAGTATTTAAAACTATTTAACTTTAAGAGGTGAAAAATGATAAAAGCCAGAAAAATTCTATAAAATCCTGCAATAAATGATTTCTACGCATAATATTTGTCCGACTTTATGTATTTTTATTAGTTTCCTACTTTTCCATAGTAAATGCCTGTAATCTATGCAAGTACCCTTGAATTTTGTTTTTTTTCAAAGAAAGTCTGTTAATTGTTCCTATATATAATGTCTTATACTAGACCTTAAGTTATAGCTAAATGTACCGTAATTTATGCTATTTGGTGTATAATCAGATAATGATGAGGGCACACTTTCTTTAACCAATCCAAATTGGCACGCATATTATTTGGTTTATTATTTATTTATTAAAATTTCTAGAACTATGTTTTGAATTAAAAAATCTAAATTCAACCATTTGACATCGTTTTTATGAAGATATGTGACATTATAAAAATACATGATTGTTTGCTCAGATAACTCTTTTTTACATATAATAATAGTTGAGACTGTAGAATATTAGAATGTTTTGACCAACAAATATATGTGGCGAATAATGTAAACACCATATGATCCCAACAGCACCGCTAGCGATATCGAGTACAAAATCAAAACCTTGTTTATTCGACTGATGCCAATCGAATGGGAAATCTAAATTCCAGATGCTCCTTCTGATATTAGTAGTAATATTCATTTACCCATTGAAATATTTTAGCTGGAGACAAATGTTCATGTAGTTCACATAGTTTTTTCTCCTTCTATAGTTGCATATACAAGTTTCAAAGACATGTTTGGTTATTATTTTCGTACCTACAAACATATCAAACCGCTCAGATCTTATTAAAACAAAATAATCAAAATATCAATCCCTAATGTAGTTTTATAAATTATTTTTCAAACCAAAAAAATTACAAAAGAAAATTAATCATTTTCAATCAAGTACGTCAAAATAACGTTTTTATGTCAAATTCGTTGATTCTATAATCATTGTTATATACTGAATGTTTAAAATGACTTTGAAAATTTTGTATAAGAAATTTTATGAAAAAACAGAAATAAAAGTTAAATTATTAATTTGTTTATTTAGCGATATTTTAGAAACGCAATTGATATTTTAAACAAAACTAGAATAATATTTTATTGAATAAATAAAAATTTATTACAATAGATCTTATCGAAATTTAATCATTGGTTCCATTATTTGCAGCTTAATGGTAAAATAGCAGGTATTATTCTTAAATTGACTTTTTCTGAAGTTTGGTAAGTCTTTTGTGGGCAAGCTATCAGCTTATGATGACCACTCCATCACCTCCAATGCGCGTCAGTTTGGTAAAGCTAAGGTAGGAATCTGTCCCAAAGCTAAAGATCCGATTGAAACTTACATGAAGGTAAAGATATCGGCTTCTAAACCTATTTTAGTTAGCAATAATATTTGTTTTAATTGATCAAATGATTTAAGAGATCAAAAAATTATGTATTTGAAAAAAGTTTGTGCAGAAAATTCATGCTGTTTAATAAAAACAAATTTTGATCGACTACCTGAAATAAACATAGATATCATGAGTTGATTTTTATTTTATTGTGAAACTTTTGTATTTTTTTGTAATTTTCTTTTTATTAAAATCTGTATTTTGTGTCTGTTATCCAATGAAAATTTTATATTGTCAGTAATTATTTGTTTTGTTGATTCTTTCCTTATAATTTTGTGTCCAGATAATATTACTTTTGTATTCTATGTAAAATATGTGAAAGTGTTTCGGCCGATCTGTTGTGTGTGCAATAAATATGGCTGTCAACTAGCTAGTTGAAGTTAACCTAAACATAAAAATTGAAGAATTAAGTTATCAAAAAACCAAAATAAAATGAGAATTAAAATTAATAGGAATTAGTTAATAAAACCTTTAAAATAGCATAGAATATTCTAGAAAACGCCCATATTCATCATGGCGTCAAAATTAATTAAAAATAAAAAGAATATAAAAATTAGAAAATAAAATAAATAAGTAATTATAAGAAATCGCCATCATTATTCGTCATCATTATGTAATCTAAATTCTACCCTTTCTGGCTGATTCCAGCGTAACCTAGAATACAATTGAACTTAATCAATCGAGGGCTCAACTTTGGTACTGTATCGCATGGATGAATACTCGCGAGAAGTGAGCGTACCTCTGTACACTATAATCGTCGAACATTCGAAATGGTTTGCGGGCTGCCGATAGAAGGCTTATTGCCGTGTTTAGGTAGGTACGACTCAAAACCAGACTATTTACTATAACTCACATTATTCATCATCATCTGTATGTTACGAATTTATATCAGGGCAATTATTCCACCGATTATTCCACCGATTAATAATCAACAATCAATAACCAAAAAAGATGCTGGTCATTTAATACAAGCCACATTAAAATTTCACTATATAGCTGATTGGGATGTGAGAGTTTATGTGGCAAATTGATGAACAAAAAAAACAAAAAACACACTGAAATAATATAAAACTGAATAATTTTACATGAGCATATACAGGAATACCTCGAACAGTACGGTTAATCGGTTCTGGAATTTAGCCGTACTATTTGAAACCGGACTATTCGAGGCATTCTGGCGCTAATAAATTTACGGCTTAGTACCCCTATTAAGAAATTTAAAAATCATGATTATAATCTAGTAAAAAAAAATATTTTGTTATGTATTTTTATTTTTCTGATATTCAAGAGCAAAACAAGCATATTTAACAGTTGTACATTTAAATATATATTTATTGAAATTTATAAGCCGGCAATACCAATTCATTGCAACTAAATCAAAAAAAAAGAATTTATTTCATTTTAAAAATATTAAAAATAGCTGATGAAAAAAAAGTAAATAATGACGAATAAATTCTAAAAAATTAATTTAAAAAAACTTTTTTAAATTTCGAAAATTTTATTTAATCATTTTAAAAACAATCATATTTTGAAAATTTCAAAACCGTACTATAGAGAAACCGTACTATGCGAGGTATTCCTGTAATCTTAAATTTTAAATGTAATAAAATTAAGATGAATAAAAATATTGACGGTTAACACCATAAGCTTAATAATATCTTTATAATATCATATCAAGTATACAAGTTTTTGATTGTCAGGTTTTACAGTTTTAAAATGAAAAAATGGACCAATTAGCAGGATACTCATGAACAATCATTACAAAAAGGTAACAACTTGAAATTCAGATATTTCCAACACTCCGAACAATTGGCAGGAAAAACATTAAGTATGACATTTACTGGGCTCATTTACGATATCGGGGTGCCTGTCAACTTGGATTGCTTAGCCCTATAGATTTGATTGACCACATGAAGGGTATATGTCAGAATAATGTTAAAGAAAGTTATCAAGGTAGGGCATTCTGGGTTTCCTGGGTGCCTCGCACTCTGAATCGATAAGGATTTATTCTGTTTCCTGTACTTGTGGAATGGTAGTCGATCAGCATTGTTCTTCGTGCTCGTATATGGTTTCAGGTTGTTCGGCTCATACTTGTACGACATTTTGATTTTGTAACTCCAAGGATAGAAGAAAAATGACTATTTTGTTGTCATCCTTTGGTTAAATGGAAAATGTGCTTTACTGTCTGGGTTTTCTACCCGACTTTGTCGGTCCTCCGGGCGATTTTCTCTCTCAACCGAGTGGATCTTGCCGACGTTGCGTAGATTTAATCTCCCTCCAATGGATTATATAACTGCTGCTTTTTTTGGTTGGCATGTATTTGTTCCTACTGCACAAATGAGTATTGTTTTTGGGTAGGAGTTTAATTTTTATTGATTAACCATTTCCTTTTCTGTTGATAACCACATGCTTTGCGGGTTGGTATGTTCCGCCTGTTATGAATTTTGAATCCTAAAACTTTCTCTTTATCGATTTATAGAATTATTCAAAAGGTTTTATTTCATTCATTATTCCTTTTTTAGGACAATTTAAAGCCGAATATTTATAAAAGTTTGGTGGAATATCGTATCAAACAACATAGTGTCAGACAGTTTAAATGCGGACAGAAAGAAACAATGTTGTCCGAAAAAGTTGAAGGGAAGGATTTAATGGACCACAATGAAACAGCAGTTAAATTTGACCATAGCATATATGATTTACCGAAATTGATTCCGAGTTTAGTGTGTAATGATTGAGGTGGATATTTGAATGGGAATTGTTAAGCCGAAACTATTTTTTTCTCAGATTAGAAGATGGATTCGTTGTTATGGTGGAAAAACCAGCTGAAAATGACGAGAGAGGTATTCTATTGATCTATACGTTAAATTATGATTTTTTTAAGTAAAGGTGACCAGATGGATGATGCCAGCCCAATAGGAATTCCGAGAATAATTTTTCTAAGGGAACTGATTCACAAGATTGATCGTACTCACTGTATTTCATCAACAAAGATTTTTATGTGCTTATTCTTTAAACTTTTAGCCATTTTTTAAGAGTTATTTAAAGTTATTCCTTTATTCCATTTTGATTTATGACTGTGCGATTTAGTTGTGTTTACTTGGTGTTTCTACGTGTTTTAGTTTGACTCGACTTGATGTTGTGTCTGCATGCTACGCCTTTCAGTCGCGTTTCAACCACTTGAGTTCAAAATCAGTTTTAACCCAATATTCGTGTTCATTTAACGGAAGAATTATTAAAAAAAGACACTTAGGATACAAATCCAAAAGAAAAATTTCAATATATGACAATTATTCAATCATCTCAATAGTCAAGATTATACAAATTCCTTGATTTTTAAGATGGATTCTTTTCCATTAAACCAAATCGGAGGTTTCTTTTAAAGGTTCAGTAAAAAATCTAAAAAATTTTAAAATATTAAAGTAATTTTTTTACATGGGAAATTCATCCAAAACCCCAGACGAAAACTTTTTCATTCTAAAAATAATTTCTTTTGGTTAATACAGAATGAAAAATAAATACCAGGAGAAAAAAAATAAATCGAGATTTATTTGAAAATTGGAAATTTTTTTCTGATTCATTAATTTATTTAAAATTAAATTTCTTTTTTTTTCAAATTAGTAACAAACATTTTTCCAATTTTATAAGGAAAATAAAAAAGAAAATAATTTGTCAGCTGAGAATCCGTATATATTCGATGAGTTTTCTCCACTGGAAACCCCATACTTAGATAAATTAAAACAAGTGATGCATTTAATTTGTAACTTCATTAAAGTAAAGCCTCTTATTAATTGAAATGACAGTTAATTTTGGTTGACTTTATTAATTTCTGTTTTACTGTTTGATTGTGCATTAATGATTAATAATTAATTAAATATTAATTACTTAATTAATTTTCAATAATTTTTGTTTTAATAAATATCGTATTAATTAATTATTACGTTATGAAAATATTATTAATAACAATAATTAATAATGTTGTCATCAAGTGATTATTGGTGTAGAATCAAGTCCTTTTATAATGAAAGACCATTCACTCAGTTTATTGTGGTTATCAGAAATAATTGTAAAATTATTCATTTTGAAGATTTAAAATAATAACAAAAAATAAGGTTAAAATTATTCAGAATATGACTTCTTAATTGGTAGTGTACGCAACCCTTGAGGATGCAAAGTTGAAATTCTACGAAATCATCATTAAATCTGAGTGAAACTGGTAAAATAAAATTCCAAACCTACAAAATTCATTTTGGTTAATAAATTTGTATGAGATGTGTGAGAATTAATATTAAATAATCATTATATATCTTTCGCTTGTATAATATCTTGTAAATTTTAATACATTTAAAATACTTTAAAAAAAGTTACTACTATTTTTTATTAATTAATAGTTATTATATTATTTATATATTATTATATAAAGAATAACATTTGCGCATATTTTTATTGAATCAATAAACACCAGCAACTTTGTGGCTAACAAATATCATATTTATAATAATAATAATAAATAATATTTATTGTTTTCTTTTATAAATATTAATTTGACAGATTTATGTTTTATATATAGTAAAGTCACGTACCGGTCCTGGTACGCGTACCCAACTAATCAATAAATTATATTACATATAAGAAACATACAAACTTCCTATGTGATGAAATAATATTACATCTAATTCCGAAATTTAATAACTTCTATAATTTAAAAAGAAATCAATAAATTTATAGTATAGGAACACACAAACTTACATGTTTGTAGAAATTTAATGTTCCGAAATTTAATAACTTTATTATAAGAATTGAAAAAGTGGCTGAAAAATAATTGAACATACCAACACAAAACACAATGAAAAATGCATGCAAATTTATTATAGCGTTTTTTGTTCCGAAATTAATAATCATTAACATATAATTATTATTATTAAAAAATTATAGAGGAAAAAACTTTTAATTTAGAATATACCTTGAGCTTCAGAGAAAAAGACGAAAATACATCGTAAAATTTAATTATAAAATAAATAATTTAGAATACAACCTTTCTTCTGACAATGTAAGATTTATTCATTAAATTACAAAACATTAAAAATTTTACAGTATAACAGGAAATTCGCAAATCGTAAATTTTAATAAATTAATATTTTCATAGATAAACAGAAAATTAGAATGGGGAAAATTACAAAGAATCCATGTAATTCGCTTCTTTCCTAATTGTATTAAAAATTTAATGACTTCGGTGATAACTTTATTTATTTATAGTTAAAAATGTATCTGACTTACATTATATCGAAATAATTCCAATTAATTTCATAAAATTCCTAACAAAACACCTGAAATTTAATTATTGATATTTTATATTATAAATGCTGACTAAAAGTAATATTTAAGAACTCGAATAATGATTTCATAAATATATAAAATCAAAATTCATGTCTTAAAAGTTACTTAAAATTAAAAAAACTTACCTGAAACCCATGTTTAAAAATTGAATAAATGAAGTTTTAAACTTCATTTTCACGTAAATGGTGAGTAACCTCAACTGGTGTGCACACCAACGTGTATCATAAAGATTACTAAATTTCGGAATTAGGTGTAACAGTGGCACCTGCAAATTTATTTCAGGTTTCATTAAAAAGAAAAATAATGTAAAATACATACATATCACATGAAATTTCTACAATAATACAAAAATCCAAACACAGTGGCGTAACAATGGCTTGGTATTTGGGCAGTTGCCAAATGTGCCGGCCCGCGCCAGTTCAAAGGGCGCCACCAAATCCCTAATTTTTAAATTTTTATTTAAATAGATATTTCACTTTTATCCTCGATAGCAAAAAAGCTAATAATTTATTATATTTAAATATATTTCATTTAAACCATTATAATATTTTTTATTATGTTTGTTGTGGGTTTCTTATCATACAAATGTCAATATGATTTTATTAGCAACACTGCAGTCTACCGGAACTGGAAGAGAAAAAAACAAAAAAACTGCACAGTCTGAACTTGTTGTAAAGTTGTAGTGTTTCGCAAGCGATTTAAGAGCTAATTGAATGATATTAATACTTGATCGGTTTTAGATTTTTAGTAACTGAAATGAATTAATCAATTCTTAATAAGAATAAATAAGTAATTAATTAAATTCATCATCCAGAAAATAAATATATTCCTTAAAAGTCGGAAGAAAAAAGCGGACATCAGTACCGAACAGAACGACTTGCTAAGGAAAAAAGTGAGAAAGAACAATATTTTGATTTACAAAATGTTCTTAAAACGAGCAACTTAAAATCTGAAAGTGACATGGACAATGTGTGTACTTCAAGTTCAAAGGATGGGCTGGATGGTGAAGATAATGTATATGACACGGAAGTGGAAGTTAATGCCCCTGTTATGTAAGTAAAAGCTGAAGATTATACTTTA
The DNA here is from genome assembly GCA_959609185.1 of Schmidtea polychroa. Taxonomy (NCBI): domain Eukaryota; kingdom Metazoa; phylum Platyhelminthes; order Tricladida; family Dugesiidae; genus Schmidtea; species Schmidtea polychroa. The sequence goes on along the minus strand of CAUHTR010000006.1, from coordinate 88,912 downwards.
AAAAATCTAAAATTGTGAAAAATACAGAAATACGATACAATGAATACGATGAATACGATAATATTTGAAGAACTCGTTCATTTTCGTTAAATACTGTTTTACAGTAGATTCAGACTTTTATATATTAATTTTTGTGAAAAGTTTCATTTCATAATTTTGGTGGGCCTACCTTCATTTTGGGACTGTTGTACATATGCACACATGGGAATTTGACATGCTTACTTGATGCAGTTAAAACTCCAAACAAATACGATTGGCATAAAACTTCATAAAAACAAATCAACCGGATGTACGTTCCAAAGTGGTTGTGTTGAAAATGAATGTGGAATATCAAACTGTAACTGTTGCATATTTGCAACAATGGGTCTTAGGTACAGGGAAACGCAAAATCAATTTTATATTTGAATAAATGTCAAATATCTACAGATAAAATATATAAATATTATTACCATTTATCAAAATATTGTCGAAAATTAAATATATGAGTGTTTAAATCTTTAAAACTTTTAAGTCGTGTGTTTGGATCACGAAGAACATCATAAAATCTGTAAATAGCTCTTGATGTAAAATTTATTATAACATAATCGAGTCGGAATTCATTATTCGTCAAAAGCCCAATTTTAATTTACATTCAATCCAAAAACAATACAAATTCAAAAACTATGTCTTTTTATTTAATTAAAGGAATTAAATTCGCTACAAGTTAACAGTTTATTGTTTACATAAAACTTTTACTAAAAAATATAAAGTAAGAATTAAAAAAAAACATTTTTGTTAACATTGAAGAATGCAAAAAATAATTTTTACATAACACCTTTTATGTAATTAAGAATAAAGATTTGTGGTTTTGTATAGATTTTATTTTAAATTAATATTTAAAACTTTTTAATTTAATTTGACATATTTCAAAAATTATTCTTTACTCCTTTATAATAGTCTATTAATAATATTAACCAAGCTCTAAACTGACAAGATGTGAGATATACCGTTTTAAATAGATATTGAGTATACTCCAGACGAAAAATAATATAGTTACATTTTGAGGAATTTGTCATAAACCTTTAACATTCTATTTATTTTCAAAAATGACAATAAATTAAATTATAATGTGTAACACAAATTTTCGGCACTTCTTGTTTCAATTGTTTTTTGATAAATGAGTTGTCAAGTATTTGAGCTAGATAGTGGAAAGAAATTTGATTTATATTTGTAATGAAAATAATTAAATTGTTAAAAGAAAACAAAAACAGATCAAGAGTAACCAGAAAACTAAATGATTAATTCGCTGTTGATTTCACACTTAAAAACAACTGTACAAAATATTTATTAGCCACAATTTATGATAATAATTAACAAATTATATTATAAGAAACATATAAACTTACATGTGTATTAAAATTTCATTACTAGTTACATCTATCAATTTCATAGAAAATTTTAATGAAACATACAAATACGACACATATAGTTTCTATAATAAAACAAACATGCAAATAAGCAATAAAATTTACTCGCTGCTATGTTTTTAAAAAGGAGCTTGAAAACTATTTTATTTTATTTCCGGAAAACGAAACAAGTAATTCGTGAGTTTTAATTTTCTATTATTAATTATTGTTAGAAAATCATTTTACCATATTAAAAAGTTTTATTTCCTAAATCTTTGCAGAAAAAAAAATTACGCGCAATTAACTAATTTTTTATATTGATAAGTTTTCTTATAAATTTTCTATAAAATTCATATAGTTAATTAGAGAATAATTTAAAATGTGAAATTTCCAGAATTTTATTTAAAAAACCTGTACAATAATTTATAAGCAGTAATTATTCATTTCCATTGCATGCAAAAACTGCCAAAAGTGTATTATAAATAATTTATATTTTGCAATTTAGTATACATTTATTCATCTATTTAAATGAATTATGAAAGAGAAATGAGATATTTTATCGGAAATAACCACAAATTGTCATTTAATATTTTTTAAATTTTTTTAAAATCTTTTCTAAATTTTTCTTTGTATAATTTTTATTTAATTTTCACTGATAGTTTTAGTTTAAAAATATAATTGACAACCTGTTCAATGAAGTATTAAAATAATTATATAATTCGAATTTTTCAGCTTAAAATGAATTTTTGATCTTTGTCATGCAAATTAAATAAAACACCCTTAAAAAATAAAAAAAAACATTTAGCAAGATAAGAAAAACTATTTTAAGTAATGCACTCAAGCACGATCGCTGCTTTGCTATCCTCGTAAGCCAAATCAACGAAGAGCTAATCGAAAATTTTCATCAGGTTATTCAAAAATCTGTTGCTAAACTAATAAAAGAAATTTAAAAAATTCTTTTTTCAACTTTAGTTAAAACAAAAATTTGAAAATATATTTTGCTACATAATTGTTCTCATTCCTTAATCGACAAGTTTCTCTCTCAGTAACTCAAAATCGCTTTGCTCATTATCCTCAATCACCTCTTCACTTCAACTATTCCAATCTAAATTTCGTCAATAACTTGCCAATTATTTCTTTTTCTTTCCATCTCGAAGCAAAACTATTTTCGACAGAAACAAAATAAATTAAACATTGATCAATGTGAAATGTTTTTTTAATTCAATTTGGTTATATTTAATTTCATATTCTTTATGGTGAGTGTTTTTTTAATTAATTCTTTTCTAATTTCCTATAATGATAGTTATTAACATTATTTAAATTTTAAATAATTTGATATTTTCCTGAAATCTAGATTTCTTAAATACAACAACAATAATAATAATTTTTATTATTATTGTTATTGTTGTTATTATAATTATTATTATTATTATTATTATTATTTTTATTATTTATTAATTTATTTCCTCATTAAAAAATATTCAGAACATTTTCATTTTATCTTTATTTTCTAAAGAAATTTACAATTTTTGATCTTTACAATTAGTTTGTCAGTTTTTATATTCTGAAGTTTCATATAGAAATTAAATTATTATAAATAAATAAATAAAAATAACAATAATAAAACAATCGAACGCCTTTTTAATAATTGTGAGAAATAAACAAACAAATATAAAGTCTTTACCGTCTTTATTTAAGTAAATATTCTTATATAAATTTTAAATTGAAATTTTTTTAATATATTTTTTAATAAAAATAATCTTTGCAAAAGTTAGTTATTTGAGAAATTATATTTTATTGTATTGTTATATCTCTTGAGAAAACTTTGAGGTTTTCATTATTTAGAAAGATTACACTTTTTCATTTATTTTTATTTAATCATTATATAATAACTTTAAAATGAAACAAATTAAAATTATTTATGTTTTAAATTTCATATTTAGGACTGCCATGTGTATATGGAAAATTAATTACAAATAACATTTGCCATAATTTATTATGTTTTATTTTTAAATACCTTACAAAATCTTGTGTCATGTTTTAACATAGATTATATATATATATATATATATATATATATATATATATATATATATATATATATATATATATATATATATATATATATATATATATATATATATATATATAAATACTTTTTTATTTTGTTTCTTAAAATAGTTTTTCAAATTCTAGGGTATGTCTGAACCGACTGAACCCCCCCCCCTCTCCACCCTCTGTATAAAATGGCATGAATATTTTTTTGCGATTTATGGATTGGCACAGATTACAAATATATTTAGAAATTTCTACATAAATATTTATTGGTATTCATACTAATGAATGTTGATTGGTCTCTCTAAGGACAAAAATATTGACAGTATTTACCAAATTGTGAAAATATATAGAAAATTATCTTCCAAGTAATTTTCTTAATTGGAAACTGATGCGGTCTGATAATTTCACTAAAAAGAGAACATCGGAAATCCGATTTAAAGGCAATTAAATAATAATTATTTAATTGTAAAATATAAACAAAATATTTATTACGAAAAATAAATCTTGATATCATTTTATTTACTTGACTTTCAAATTAATTTTGTGCATAAATTTCAATAAAATTTACGAAGAAAAACAAAATTAAGAAAACATGATTTTTATCTTTTTTTCTGTAAATTCATGCAAGTATTATCCACTGAAAATATGCAAATTTACATCTCAAAGACATAATCAAATATTATTTCCTTAAAGTGAAAAGATATTTGAAAAGATAATTTTACAATAAGTCTTTTATATTAATCGAAAATTCTGGAATATTAATAAGATTGATAAAACACGTAAAATACTCACGAATATTCCGAATAATAATTAATTACTATTTCAATTAACTTTGGCTGAACAATTTTAACTCATTATTGAAATTATACTTAAAATTATTTATTTTTTTAAAACTAGTATGTTGATCGTTTTGTAAAATCTCGTAATAAATAATCATTATTAAGTGTTTCATGTCTCTGTTGAAGGTATCTAAATAATGCAATTAAATAATTATTAGAGTGAGTAATATCAGTGGGTTGAAAATGTATAAAATAAAGGGCGTGTTGTTCCGGAGATTGAAGAAACAGAAGTGAGAAGGAAATAACAAAATCAATAAAATTAAACAATAAAATAAAACAAGGTTGTTCTTAACAGGGCCGTAACAAGGCATTATTGCGCCCTGTGTGGTTCATATATCTGGCGCCCAAAAACCCGAATTCAAATCAGCCTACTATAATAATTTTAATATTCATGTTGAGATTCTTAACTATGTATTCATCTCCACCTATTATAATAGGTAGTAATGCTTTTAAAATTCTAACATTTTTCAAAATACACGCCTACGAAGGCACGCTAATGGACCAGTCCAATCAGCAATGTTAAAGATAAGCTAGTTAGTTTGTCGTTTTTTTCGTGCAGGCCATTTGATAATTTATTTTATTTATATTTTGTTATTTTTTGGTAACAATAAAAATAATTTTACATTCCAATTTCAGATGTGCGCCCTGTGCGACTGCACCACTCGCACCACCCTTGTTACGGCCCTGGTTCCTGATAACCAAGTATAATTTACACACAAGTATAATAGCACACATAACAAAAAATGTACCTTAATATAATTAATGCCCATAAAATATAAATAACGATAAAATATAAATAAATTCAATGCTAAATTTCTTTAATTCTCATTTCTGAAAACTTTAATGCTCATTTTAACACATTGACGGACAGTAGAAACAAGTGACATTTGAAAATTGACACTATATGACGGCTATAGACGCAAGTGTCCGTCAACGTGTTAATATAATTAATGCTCGATTACTCATTATATTTATTATATGTATGTCTGCTGATAATCAAATAATTTTCTTTTTGACTATGAAACAATTGAATGCATCAAGAAAATTTCAAGTTATATTAAGTTGATGAGTTTTCCTTTAATAATATCCAAGTTGGACAAACTAGCATTTCTTTGGTTTGTCAAATGAACCAGCTGAGTAACTGTTTGCACGAAAACATAAATTAATTTCAGTTAAAATGTATGTTCCACAACCATTATGCAGAAGTCCAAGGAAGACCTCTTAGAGTACTTAAATCTAAGCTGAAACTTGAATCCAGAGCTTCATCTAAATCAACAAGAGAAATATTCTACGATATTTTTAGAGAATTTCTTCAAGATTTAGCAGCTCAAATATTATATTCAATGATTCAACGATGCGAAAATTTCAATCCAAAATTATCGACCTGAGTTCAATCAATTTCATCTTGGAGGTCCTCAGTATCACATAAAATTTAGTTCTGATTTACAAATTTGAAGGGATAAGCGAAAAAAGATAAATATAAAAACAAAAAGCATTTTCTGTATAATATTACCAGTTCAAGTACCATCAACTCTTTCTGTAAAACTTTATGAAGCATCCAAGGTTAAATTATTTAAAAATAAATATCGCTGTTATTAATTTAAAACAAAAACCTTAAACCTCCAAATTCAATGGAAAACATTTTATTGATTTTTTAAAATAAGAAGAGAATTAAAAATATGTAATTCTAGAAATAGAGAAAATAGAAAATTAAATTTGATTAATTAAAACCAACATAAAGGAAATTTTTATCATTCCATTTAATAAATTAAAATAGTAGAAATATGTTGTTTATAATTTCATTTATCTTCATTCTTTCAGACTATTGATCAAAATGTTGACTTTTATTTAACACAAATATTTCGGAATTGCTTTTATCAATGTATTATTTATTTTTTCCTATAAAGATAACATTCACTTAATGGATTTGGTTTTCTGATTTTATTGATAGCTCACAGAAACTACAGAAAAAAGATTGGTGTCTAGCCGGATACCGTGTAAAATATTATTACAGAAAAAAATTAAAAAACTATCAAGGTGATATTTTAAAAGTTAAAATAAATATAAAATTTATGGTTTCTTTATTCTTTTATAAATAATGATTTTGCAATTTTTCTTAAATTATTAAATTTCATATTTTATCTATTATATTTATATATAAAAATACATCTCGCCGATAATATTTACTTTTAAAAAAAGATTAGTTTACATGGAGTATATTAGATTTAATTTTTAAATAAAATGTTATCGATTTAAACAAATAAATAATGTATTTAATTAATTATAATTGAAAAACCAGAATATAATTTAAGTTGAATTTTATTACCAGTCCGATTAAAATATAATTGGATTTTATTTTCGAAAATATATTCATAGTGAAGTAGAATATAAATTATATAAATAGAATCTTTATACAAACAAAGTTAAACTATATAAAATGATTATTTACATAAAAAGACTTTTTAACCAGTTGCAAACATACTATTTTATTATAACTTTTAAAAAAAGAAAAGAAAAGAAACTTGTCAAAATACCTGATAATAATGTATTAAATATTTCTCATTAGGTTCTGATCAATTTCTTTACTCTTTGACAGTATGTAGTTAGTAGCTCTCTGAAACACCGCTAGAAAAAAATTTTTTTTCTTATAAATTAAATTTATTATTGGATTTAATAAATTTTAATACCAAACTTAAAACAAATGATTCCATAATATTGAAACATAGATAGATGGTCAATACTGAGATTAATTATCGCGTGTGTCTGCTCGTTGTTTTGAAGTTGGTTATATCTATGTGTGCGCACACAGACGCGGAAAAGGTATTTTGAATTTCTTTTCGATTTTTTAAAATCGATTCTGTGTTTTGTAAGTTAATTGTTTTTGGTTTTGGGGAAATTTTGATGTTATATTGATTCTTTTTTCTTTCTAATTTTGAAGTTTAAGGAAAACTAAATTATATGTATATTCATATATTTTCATTTTGTGGAATAGTTGCTTATTAGGATATTACAGTCAAAAGTAGTTAGTTAGGAGCTCCCTGAAACACCCCCTCCTAGAAAAAGATTTTTCTTTTAGTAATTTTTTTGCTCATGATTATGTAATTGAAATATTTTGATTTTAGTGGGGGTCTCCTTGGTCCTGGGATTTTCAATACAAAATTCAATTCTTGCTAAAAAACCATAGTAATTTAAGGTCTCATATTTTCAATGCAAAAAGGTGGTCTTCAATAAAAATGCATGGATATTTCTAAGTATAATCTAGGTGAGTCGCCTTGGTCCTGGGATTTTTAATGCAAGAGGGGCTCTTCAATAAAAAATGTATCGTAAATTAATGATAAACAGGTAAATTATTGTTTATATTTTAAAAATTATAGTAAATCAGGGTCAAAACTTTAAATTAAATTAATCAATGGGCTCAAATAAGTAAATTATGATCTAAAATTTTCAATTAAATTAAATTAATGGTACTTGGTATCAAGTTGTAAATAGGTGGTAGTTGGTTTGTTTGTAATTGGTTGTTGTTGAATTATTATTATTATTATTATTATTATTATTATTATTATTATTATTATTATTATTATTATTATTATTATTATTATTATTATTATTATTATTATTATTATTATTATTATTATTATTATTATTATTATTATTATTATTATTATTAAAATATCAGATTCAAAGAAGCAATTCTCATTATAAACAGACGCCAAAAATCAACACTAAAGAAGAAATCAATGAAATCACCAATTTGATCTGTTGTCATTGACCTTGAGAATAACTGATAATATATAAGAAATATAATAAATTTACACAAAGTAATAATTAAAATAATATAGAAATTTTAGGAAATATGCTTTCAAAAGATAGGATTTGAAAATCAAAATTGACACATTTATTGAAATATTTAAATCTTTATTTTGTAAATATTTTTAAATATTTTTAAATATTTTATTGGGGTAGGCTTCTAGGGTCTAATTATAGAAGCTTTAAAAATTTAAAAATTTTAGTTGGTGTCATTTTGAATTTTAAATGATATTTATTTGAATTTTAAATAAAATTTTTAAAAAATCAGAAAAAGAAAGTATATAATTATATTATATTACATTTATAACCAATAAGAAGTAAGAAAAATGAAATAAAAGAAAGATAGAAATGTATATTCGGGAAGAAGATTGCTAAATTCCAGGAGTTTGACAAGGACTATCTTATAGTCGATCATTTTTTCATTAAATACATTATTTGCAACAAAAGGCTTAAATTATCACTTTTATTATTATTATTATTATTATTATTATTATTATTATTATTATTATTATCATCATTGAAATTTGCGTCTAAATTTATCTTTAAAAAATTATTTAATTAAAATTTTCATTAGAAAATTTCATTTCTCAAAAGTTTGTGATTATTCGAACTTTTTGATAATATATTTAAAATTCTCACTTTAATTTACTTATTACATTAATTACTTTAAATTAAAAATATTACTTTAATTTTAAAATTTAACCTTAATTTACCTAATTAACTTAGACCTTGATTTACTTTAATTTACTTATTACTACCAATTCTCATCATAATTCCAAATTTATTACTTAATTTTAAAATTTAGTCCTTCATTTACTAATTCACCAAATAGACCCAATTTAGACCCTTATTTGCTATTATTGGTAGAAGTTAATTAAAATCTGTCTTTGAAATTAATTTAATAAAAATTTGTATTTTATTTTGGTTTTTAAAGTTATTTTATAAAACCTTCTATTTAAAATTTTTATTTCTCAAAAGCTAGTGATTATTCAAACTTTTTGATAATAAATTTAAAATTCTTACTTTAATTTACTTATTGCATTAATTTATTTTAATTTTTAAAATTTTACTTCAATTTAAAAATGTAGTCCATTGATTACTTAATTTAAAAGTTTGAAACCATAATTTACTTAATTATCATTAATTTACCTATTTATCCTTTATTAATTAATTTAACATTTTACACCATAATTTATTTAACAACCAAATGTAATCCTTATTTACATATTTAACCACTTATTTCATGTGGTCATTGATTAATTCACAAAGATTTGTATCTAAAATTTTCATTAAAAAATTTTATTTCTCAAATGTTGATTATTCAAACTTTTTGTTAATAAATTTAAAAATCTTAATTTAATTTACTTATTACATTAATTTACTTTAATTTTAAAATATTACTTTAAATTAAAATGTTTAACTTTAATTTACTTATTTAAATTTCTAGACCATTGATTACTTAATTTTAAAATTTAACCATTATCATTAATTTACCTGTTTATCTTAATTAACTTAGCCATAATTTACTTTAATTCAATTTTTAGACCCTTGATTTACTTTAATTTTAAAATTTGAGACCATAAAATACTTATTTGAGCTTCTAATTTACTTTAATTTAATTTTTTAGACTCTTAATTTACTTTAATTGAAAAATTTAAACCATAATTTAATTTAAATCAATTTTTAGACCCTTGATTCCCAAAAATAGCCATTGATTTATTTTAATTTTTAAATTTTAACCCTAATTCACCTATTTATACCTAATTTACCATGCTTTTTCATTGAAGACCCCCTTTTGCATTGAAAATCCCAGGATCAAGGAGACCCACCTTGATTATAGAAGTATCCATACTTTTTAGTGAAGACTCTGGTTTTGTATTGAAAATTCCAGGACCAAGGAGACCCGCCTTAATTATATTTAGAAAATCCATGTTTTTTTTACGAGAATTGAATTTTATATTGAAAATCCCAATATCAAGGAGATCCCTCACTATAGTCAGAAAATTTTAATTACATAATCATGAGCAAAAAAATTACTAAAAGAAAAATCTTTTTCTAGGAGGGGGTGTTTCAGGGAGCTACTAACTACCTACTTTTGACTGTAATATCCCAATAAGCAACTATTCCACAAAATGAAAATATATGAATATACATATAATTTAGTTTTCAAACTAAAAATTCAAAATTAGAAAGAAAAAAGAATCAATATAACATCAAAATTTCCCCAAAACCAAAAACAATTAACTTACAAAACACAGAATCGATTTTAAAAAATCGAAAAGAATTCAAAATACCTTTTCCGCACACATAGATATATACAACTTCAAAACAACGAGCAGACACACGCGATAATTAACCTCAGGATTGACCATCTATCTATCTATGCTTGAATATTAAATTCAAAAATAAACTTAATCCGTAAAATTGTTGTTATAAAATTTTTGGCTTTAGCGTAAAATTTAAAGATGAATTTATTAGAGTAATAAACTGAAATCAAATTGAGTTTAAATAGATATATAATTATATTAAAAAACATGATAAAATATAATTAAATATCTTTTTTATTTTATGGCATTCTCCGTATTAGTGTATGCTAAAACACTTTGTTTTTTAAATCTTAATCTTTTACTCATTTACTTACAGTAGAATTTTGAATTAATGATTAATTTGAATAAATATATTCAATTAAAATTTTTTATGTAAACCTTACAATCGAAATTATAAAATAATTACTATATTCCCTCATTTAATCCCGTGTCTCGGAAACCCGTTTTGCATATATATGACCTGCGTGTTGAAGTTTATTTAATTTAAGACTTTGTAAGTTTTGATAATTTGTTTTAAAAAGTTAATCTGATCTTGTATAGATAATTATTTAAACAAATATAAAATAATAATAATAATAATAATAATAATAATAATAATAATAATAATAATAATAATAATAATAATAATAATAATAATAATAATAATAATAATAATAATAATAATAATAATAATAATAATAATAATAATAATAATAATAATAATAATAATAATAATAATAATAGTAATAATAGTATAAAGTGATGATTTCTTGGTATTTCCAGCATTAATTAAATTTTAAACAATTAACTATACACATCTATCGAACCAAAAGATGCGATTAAATGTTCAGAAAAGAAATTAAGAGAAATCAACTTGTTAATAAAGGAAATGAATACCGAAAATATCATAAAACTTCTTGCTGCTATTCTCGAGAACACCTATTTTACCCTTGAACAAAATGTCTTTAAACAAGTTAAAGGTCCGCCTGTGGATTCTAGCATATCATGATTTTTAGCAATCATTTGTATGGATAACCTCGAACGACAAACACTGAGGTTCATATAATCCATCGGTTTCTACGCAAGATATGTAGATGATAATTTTATCGCGACCAAAAGCAGAAAAGAAGTGGAGGGAATATTTCATACATTAAATGCGGCTCACCGAGATATTAAGTTTGAAATCGAATATTCGGGGGAATATGGATCCCTCAATCTACTGGACTTAAAAATTAAAATAGAAGCATATACTCCAACATATGAGTTTTACAAAAACCAGCTCACAAAGACATATTTATGTGAAGACATATTCAGTGAACCCATACTTACAGAGAGTAAATGTCATAAAAAACGAGAACTATAAACAACAATTAAACTTCAATAAAATCCTACACAGAAACGGATATCAAGGTAAGGACATTCAAAGAACGAATTCTACCCCAAAAAGATGTAGGAAGATAGCACAAATATTTTTATCTGCCTAACCCATTCATCAGCAACATACGGGACTCAAGATCCTGAAAGAACTTAAACGCACTAGTTTTCCAATTCGTATAACACATAAATCTTGGACATTTAAAAAATCTGACAAACAAAACCAAAAAAGAAAACAATTGCACAATGGAAAACTCAGGACCTTGCACAAAGAGTTAAAGAATATCAAGATCCTGGTGGGAAATCTTCGGTATACAGACATCTCCAACAATGTAAACCAAGGAAAGAAAGAAAATTATTTCAAACGAAATCTTATCCAATGGAAACATCCAAAATAAATGTCAGGTTTAAAGACACAATTCTCATCATAAACAGACGGCAAACAATCAACTCTAAAGCAGAGATCAATGAAATCATCAGTTTGATTTGTTGTTATTGACCTTAAAAATAGTTTTTTAAAAAAAGTTTAAAAAAGATTTTTAAATATTATAGAAAAACGAGATCAAATTTGAAGGAAATATAATTTTAAAAGATCATTAGGAATAAAAATCAAAATATAAACATTTTTTTTAAATATTTAAACTACGTATATGAATATTTATTGGAAATTATATTTTATAAATATTTTAAGATATTATTTATGAAGAGATTCAAAAGAAAGAATATTGTTATTCGAATTTGTTATACCCCTTGGTTTCGTATTATTATTTACTAATTTAATAAAGGTTGTTCAAGTTTTATTATTTTTTCATAATCATATCATATAGTAAAGTTTTAACTTACACACGCGCACCCCAACAAGTTACTCTTTAATAACACAGCAATTATAACAACAACAATTATAGTACATAAAAGTTTACATTAATAGCAACTTTTTTCTTTCTTATTTAAAAGTACCATTAATTAAAAATACTAAGAAAATAATTAATAATATAATAGTAATAATATAATAGTATAAAATAATTAATAATATAATAATGTAATAGTATATCATAAAAAATTTAAAAGTGGGAAAAAATCTGTTCCTCACAACTGATTCATAATAGTATAAAAATATTTTGGCAGAAGAAAATAATTTTTTCATTTTAAACAGAAATTAAAATTTTTAAAATTTCCAGGATATTTCAAACATTTGAATTTATAAAAATAAAAAATATTTGCAAAATGTATGATTGAAATGCTGATTTAACCAGAAATAATTTTTTCAAAAGCTTAAAATGATAGTATTAATAATAATAATAATAATAATAATAATAATAATAATAATAATAATAATAATAATAATAATATGGATATAAATATTATATTTATTAAAAAGCTTGACTATGAATCAGTAAAAATATCGATGTTTTTGATATTCACGAATTTTCGGCACTGCCTTTTTCAAGTGAATTTGGTTAATATTAATAAATAAATTATTTTAAAAGACAATATTAATAAATTAACTAAAATGATTAAAAAATATTATTGATTTATTAGTTCATTTTCTGGAGAACATAAATAAAAATTAATTTTCATCTGAAATTGTAAGAATTTCTTAAATGTGTTATTTTAAGCTTCATTTAATCTGCTAAGGAAGTTGAAGTTTTATTTTCCGGCGATTTATCTAGTATTTTATGTTTGATTGTAGAAATTCATTAACACATTACCGATTGTAGAATATTTGAATATTAAATTATTTCATTTATTTACCATTGGCTCGTTATAATGCCTAATAGAATAAATGATGGTGTTGAAAATTTCAATTTATTAATACAATTTTTATTTTTATTTCTATTATTTTGTTTTAGTTATACTGAGCTTTTGGAATTAATAAGAAATTTCTGAAATTTTCAATTCCTTGGTAAAAATGTAAGTACATTTTGAGTTTTACTTTATAAAATTTAATAAATTTTTTAATTATATTTTATGAATAAAAATATATTTTTCTATAATCTTTGAAAGATTACTTTATAATAAATTAAAAAATAAATTCAATATATTATAAAGCTTTTTTTTATTTTTCATTAATTAATTTTCTAAAACTACAACTGATTTTATTAGCAAATTTTCATTTTTTATTTAAGAAATTAAACACGCGTTTTTATTATTATTCATTGTATTATTTTATAAAATTTTCAAACTGTTTTATTTTGGTATTATTTATATTATTTGGATATATCAATAAAAAATATATGATACTTTTTTTTAATGAAAAACAAAAATATGTAACTTTTTTGATTTTTAAAAAAAATCCATCTGTCTTAACGCATAAAGTTTTTAAGCACTTTTAGAATATTATTCTGATATTGAATGTCTAAAAAATTACATTTTTATCATTTATTTTGTGTGTTTAAAAAAATTTAGAAAATTAAAGTCATTTAATTTGGTTTTCTTACTTTTTATTTTCATTATTGTTTAACTTTTATTGCTGAAATAATATCTGACACAAACGCAAGAGAAATTATTAGTTTTTATTTATTATCTTTGAAGTCAATCTAAATCAGTCAGCGGCCTTAGATCAAACTTTCATTAATTTATGTTACTCTGACTTCAGAGAATTTTCTTTATTTAAATACATATTTCTCAATATTTGCTATTTCAGAATTAATCCTTTTCATTGTAAAGTTTAGAAATCATTTTATTTCTTTTATCTTTTCATTTAAAATAAAACAATTATTTCAAAAACTCCTATTAAAGTAAATATTGTTAATGCATGTTTATAAAATAATAAACAATTTTTAGTGACTACGAAAGTTATTTTATGAGTACTAATAAAATATTTTCATTAAATAAATGTTTTAAATCAGAGTTTTCAAACGAGGTTATGTTGCTCAATTTAGGGAGGTGGAGTTTCATCGAATTTCGAAAGTGTACTTCAAATTTGTTGTTTTAGTTGGGTAGTTTGTTGTTTTAAGTTAAATGGGCTTCCTTTTGTGGGATATATCAAATTAATATAAAAATACCTAAAAGGGTGCAAGAGCAAAACCAATTTATGTCATGTCAAAGCTCCTTATGAAATTTATGTCCTTATGTTAAAGAATGAAAAGATTCATACACTTAATTAGGAGATTATTATTCAGGCTTAAGTCATCAATATAAAGGATATGAAGAAAGATTCGTATTACATTTTAAACAATATTTCTTTGTCGAATTATACAGTGCAAAAGGAATAATGGATAGAGAATACTCCATGTGGAAAAGACCGTGTTAAATGAATAGAGAAATATTAAGCTTTTTATTTGGTTTTAACCCTTTGAGGACCGGCTTTTTTTAAAATTTATTTAAACTTCGTTTACAAGGAAGACACTTTCCTGATAAAATTCCAATAAATTCTGGTGATAACTGGAAAGAAATGCTTTGTTGTTTGTTCAACTTCAAGTGATCGAAAAAGAACTACAATAATGTGTCAACTATGTGATGTTCCATTATGCATTGTACCATGTTTCAAAGATTATCACACAAAAGTAAATTTATAACAACCATATTTATTGATAAAAATAAAATAGTTTATTTCTCAATTGAATTTTTCTTATTTTTACATATTGATTCGTAGTTTTTAGAAAAAAAATTTCTTTAAAAAAATCATTCGTTTTGTTTAGTTTTATAAAAATACACACAGAAATGTGATTTTCATTATAGTTTGATTTATTTTAGTTTTTAGCTAATATTATATAAACAGTGTGTTTTATGAAATTTTTTTATTTGAAAAAAAATTTTCTTTTTTAATTTTATATAAGAAAAACCACATTTGATATTTTTAGAACTAGTTTGCCACTATAGTGGCGGCCGGCCCTCAAAGGGTTAAAGTAGCAGTAAAATCCCATTGTTGACAAATTTTGTTTTTGTTAATATTTAATTGTTGATACACGAGGTGAAAGTACTTATAATTACGTATCAGAGTATTTTCAAGCCAATTGTTTCACTTTTTGCCAATGGGACTATGGTAAGGTTTTTGTTTAAAAAACAGCGCATCGCCTTTGCCATATATAGCACCTAGTTGCTAGGAAATTAAATGAAGAGCTGCACTTTTCGATGAATATATTCATCAAGTCAATAATTGTAATTAAGTCACTTTTTATAAATTGAAGACAATTTCCCAGATAATGTGAAGATAATGACGGAACATTTAGTAAATTATCAATGTATAACGAAATAAAACGGTAATCTATAGGAAATATTCTGCAACGACTTGCGGATCTTTCTGATTCTGGTGCTGAATTCCTGACAGGAAAATGATCATGTTTTGTATGCTTTACTATAAAGCGATAGGCATCTTTAATGCTTTTCTAGTATATTTTCAAAAGCTAATTAAATCCAAAAAATACTACAAGGAAAAGAAAAGACAAACATACAATTTCGTAAAATTACTTTGGAGTTTTAAGAAAGGCTGATTTTTTTGCAAATATAATTATGTATATTTACAGAATCTAGATTTAATCAAGTTATCATGATCTGCATCTGTTTCAATAAATATATATATTGTTAAATAATTTTTATTATGTGGGGTAGGTTTTCAAATTTAATTATTTAATTATTAAAGGTTCGGAACCCATTTATCTCAATCCTAAAACATTTGTACTATGTGATGCATAATAAAATTGGTAAAATATAAAACAATATTTAGTTTTCTATAAAAGTCACATTAGATTACAATCAAATTAAATTAGATCATTTGCTTATGCATGTTAAAAAAATAAATATTTATCTTTTATAAATAAATATATATATATATATATATATATATATATATATATATATATATATATATATATATATATATATATATATATATATATATATATATATAACTCTAAATATGTCTGTTTGTTTATGGGTTTGTTTGACACAGTTCGTGGTTTGCATAGCCCAAACCGCTGCAGCCTGATATTTGAAAATTTACAGGGACGTACCTTTGATGCCAAAGCTGCAAACTAAAAAGTGATTTTATCGATACCTCGATATAAAGTACAACATTTATTTTATCGCAAATGGTGTGAATTTGACGCTACAAATGGCGTATAGTTATTTTTGCCTACACATTGTCAATTATATTATGGATGACTATTTTTGAAAATATTTAATTGACTGTCATTAATGTATAAAATCCTACAAATTAAGATAGCTGTAAGATTTCGTTACTTTTCATTTTCGCTACATACCTTCAGGTTTTAACGCCGTAATTAGATCTAATTACCTTTTAATTACTAATTATTAAAATTACAAAAGTTTATACCTCAAAAAATATGTAAATGTTCAAGGTGATTTTACATATAAACAAAAACGAAATCGACTTGGATAAATTTTATAATGGAATGAAGGAATGTATTAAAGCAGATATTAAGGTAAACTAGTTTTCTGAACTATTTACTTTTATTAAGGGTGGATATGGGTAAGTTGAAGAGGAGCACGGAAAAATTAATTTTACGGACGAGCTATGTTAGGAAGTTAGATATTTCAATATTTGAACTGAGAGAATTGACCCGGAATTTAAGAACTTGAGCATTAAAGAATATTCATTGTTGAATTATAAGGAAATTCTAACCCATAAAAATTAGAAATTCATTATTAATGAAGTTAACATGTGAAGAATGGTAACATATGAATCATACAAGTCTATTGGAGAGAATACGATTCGCCACCCAGTTGAGATTTTGTATACCCTTAACTTAAATTACTCCAGACTTTATTTCAAATAAGGAGCTTCAATAGTAAGGTTACATAATATTAAACATCAAAAACGGTAAACTTGTTTTATATTTTATATTGTAACTATTAATATTATGCTAATTATAAATGATGTGAAAAATGAAACTTAGTAATTTATTAAAACATTAATTAATTATAAAAATATAACTGGCATTAATTCGCGTCTGTGTGCGCGTTGGATTCGGATATGGTGTTTGTGTCTGTGTGCGCACACAGGCGCGATCAGTGTAATTTTTGTTGAGTTTTGTCGAGTTTTTGATTTTGTGAGTCAGTTTTGATGTTTTTAGCTGAAATTTTATGTGAATTTGTTAAGTTGTTTAAATTTGGTAGGTTTTGTGATTGTTTTGAAAATAAAAAGGTTTTAAAAAATTCGTTTATTAATTCAAAATGGAAAAGGATATTATGATTGTATGGAGTTTAGAAGATGGCAAACAGTGTGATGTAATTTATGGACATTCAGAATCAATAACGAAATTAATCAACGAAACTAACTCATTCTTTATGTGATTATGTAATCGTATGGAAATTAAATCTTGATCAAATGAAGTTGAATAAATTCAAATCAGTTGAAGGTTCAGAAATAATTGACTTTAAGCGGATAGTTGATCCATTATCCAAATAGGAATTTCTATATATTCGAACAATAAAACTGGAACAGACGCATGGAAATTCGGACACGAATCTCTATAAATTGGTCTTTATGCTTGCCGTTATCTCCGAACATGAGTTATTACTATATGAGGAATCAAGTCAAAGGCTTTTAGCTGATGCTTCGAAAGAAGATGAGGCTCAATACAAGAGCGAGTTTATCAGAGCCAACATTTCCTTTCGACATTTAAACAATAACTGTAGTGAAGCAAGGGAATACGGTTACTTTGTATATATTATTGTACAAAATATATCTTATTTAATTATTTTACAACTATTCACATATACATATTACTTAAATATAAATGTCAAAATCAAATATTAATTATAATTTATTGTATTGTTTTTTTTTATTTTTCATTATTTTAATCTGTATAAAATTGAACTATTATTGGAAAATAAACTTAATTTTTCTATTAAAAAAAATTTCTGAAAAATAATTGTTTTAAAGTGAAATAGAAATTCACTAAAATAGTTGTTACGCGTTGGTAAATTTGCAAATATTATTGCATTGTAGTGGTCTAGACATATGTTATGTCTTATAGAGCGTAAGTAAAAAAATATATGTTCTTATATAAATATATATATATATATATATATATAAGAGAATTCTTTCGATAAATTAAAATACATTGACCGATTGAAGTGAATTTTTTTAAGTAAATTGTAATAATAAAAATTTATTGACCCATTATCAATATTATGAAAGCATAATTATTTTATTATTTAATTTTCAGAATTATTGTGATTTAACCCTTTCCCTTGGTTAGTGGTTTTTAAGTGAATTTAGAGCCACTAATAAGTTATTACTGCAGTAATTAAAGTTTTAATTTCATTGGATACATGTTTAGCATGATTGATGTTCTCAATGAGGAAATACTGATTGATTTACAGTTTTTAAAATAATTTTTTATCGCAAATTTATAATAGTAAATTAATAATAATAATAATAAAACAATAAAATGATAATTTAAAAGCCTTTTGCTGCAAATAATGTATTTAATGA
Organism: Schmidtea polychroa; assembly: GCA_959609185.1. Classification (NCBI taxonomy): domain Eukaryota; kingdom Metazoa; phylum Platyhelminthes; order Tricladida; family Dugesiidae; genus Schmidtea; species Schmidtea polychroa. The sequence continues at coordinate 69,741 of CAUHTR010000006.1, read as the reverse complement.
ATATATTTCGACTATATGTCAGGACTATCTTATAGTTGAAAATTTTTCATTAAATACATTATTTGCAGCAAAAGGCTTAAATTATCATTTTATTATTTTAAATAATAAATGATGCTACCAAGAAATCATCACTTTATACTACTACTACTAATAATAATAATAATATTAATAATAATTATTATTATCATTATTGTTATTATTATTATTATTATTATTATTATTATTATTATTATTATTATTATTATTATTATTATTATTATTATTATAGTGAACTGTTATATTATATTTTTTTCTTATAAATTTGAAATTTGAATAGGAATAACAGTGTAAAGTTATTTTTGATATTATTCCGTTTATTGTATTAATAAAATAAATTGTACTATATAGAATAATTCCCTATAGTAAACAATTATTATAGAGACTTAGAAATTCAAAAAAATCGAAGAAATAAAAATTGAAAAATTAGAAGAAGATTATGATTAATTATGAGATGAAATGTTATGATAACAATTCTGTTTGATTCGCGAATGTTCGAAAACATTCTGAAGGTTCTTATTTTTTTGTTGTAATAAAGTTCTAAGATTTAGCATTTTATTATATTTATTATGTTAAATTAGTAATTATTTTTTACATTGTATTACGGTCGTTAATTATTAACTTAATAAAATATAAAAATATAAAAACGCACACACACAACTTGAATATACATGCACTCCAGCAATCCTAACACAGATTTTAAAGGTGACTCTGCTACAAATTTTCCTAAAAATAACCAACTAATAACTTAGCAATTAAACTACACAATAATAATAATAATAATAATAATAATAATAATAATAATAATAATAATAATAATAATAATAATAATAATAATAATAATAATAATAATAATAATAATGTAAGCCTATTAAAAATATAAATAAAAACAATTAAGTATTTCAAAAACTAATAATGGAAATTATGTATTCGGTAATTGGCAATTAATTTTTTGTATATAATGGGATTTTCGTCTTTGCCTACTCCTAAGAATTTCTTGAGTCGGAATTTATGCTTATAAATTTCATTTAATAAAGCTGACAGACAATACCTAAAGGAATTTCATGGAACTAAAAACTCGATTAAGGCAATCACTTAAGCAACATTTAATTAATTTTAAATAGAATATTACATATTAATTTTTATATCATTTTCACGAAATCGAATAAATTTTCTTCGATTTTTGAAGTTCAAAATTGTATTTACAGTGAACTGAATTGCATAATTATGAAAAAAATTTAGAAACTTTATTTTCGAGACTTTTAATATGAAATAAGGTAATTATTGAAAATTTTTTTTTATTTATTAGTGAAGATTTCAAATGATAAATCTGATACATAATAAAGTGAAAATTTTAATTTTTATAAAATATATATATATATATATATATATATATATATATATATATATATATATATATATATATATATATATATATATATATTTGTTGACTTTATGTTATTTGTTAGAAAGTAACTTATGACTCAATTACTCGTGTTCTCGAACAAAATTAGATTTTCAACAAGTTTTATTTTAAATACAAAATCATAACTGTTCAAAATTCTACTAACAAACTGTTGACCTTTGCTTGATACTAGAGGTCGCCGAGACTTAAATGAATTCGATGATGTCGCTATGGATGTCACTTCTCTAAGTTTATCACTTTGTTTACTAATTTCTACTGTTTTCTTTCTTTGACTGTTATAACAATTCACTTATATTATTTTTTTCTTTTTAGGTTTCTTTTAGGCACAAGCAAGGAGCCGGAAAATCTGAATTAAATTTGATTATTTTATTTTACCTTTTGTACCTTTGAACTTTTTTTAATTCAATAATTTTCATTTTAATATTTGTAAGACAATAGATCAATACAATATAGAAAGTACACAATATTTCTCCACAGACAATTTTTTATATGCTTGGTAAAATTTGTGCCGAAATATCATGTACCTTAAATATTGTTTTAGATCTATAGTTTTACCAGCATGAATATGAAAATTATTGAAGAAACAGATTATAAAATAAAAATATTTTATTGGTAAAATCATTCTTTCATTCGCATTGACTTTTTTTTCTTTTAAGAATTTCATTTATCTTTATATAAATTTCGACTAAAGATAAATGTTGTTTATTACTATTTTGCAAATTTTACTAATTATTTAAATATCGAATATAGTTTAATATAATTTATAATAAATTCTTCAAAAATTTAATTTATTTGAATATAATTTTAATATTTGAAATATATATATATATATATATATATATATATATATATATATATATATATATATATATATATATATATATATATATATATAATATATATATATATATATATATATATATATATATATATATATATATATATATATATATATATATATATATATATATATATATATATATATATATATATATATATATATATATATATATATATATTTAAAATATTAAAATATTAAATTAAATATCGTTTCTGCAATTATGTAAAAATTAATATGTAAATTTGGATAATTTTTCTGATACATTATCTTAACTTTTATTTCATTATACATTTTTATTATTTGATTTTTAATGCAAAATTGCTTATTCATTCTTCCATTTCATTTTCACACACGTAATAATAAGCGTCGAAGTGTATTATTGATTTTTCTATCATAAATTTAAAAAAGTGAAAATATTTATTGAGAAACGATTCAGTTACGAAGTGAAAATCAATATAATAATAAATGAATTAAAATGTTTAAATCAATATGAATTTAAAATTCTATTTATCTTTATTTTGTTTTTCTTCAAAGTAACACTTGATAAAAGGAAAAAAAACCTTGATCTATAATGATAAACTTAATGAAGATAAATGAAATTCTACAAATAAATAGATCATAAATGAATAAAAAAAATAAATGAGGTTGGTGGTGTCCTAATAATTTTTGTTCACCCTAATTTTAAAATTTTTAATAAGAATATATTATATAGTATGTGTTTGGGTTATGTGAAAGGGCACTAGATTAATTTAAATTTAATTATTTGAATTAAACAATTTTGTAAAAATCAATATTTTTCAGCGACAAAGTTAAAATGAGTGGCAAAAAAAAATAAGCCCAAATTTAAAAATTGCAAATATGTGTAACGGGAGTTCTTTTGGGATTTAATTTCAGAAATATAAACAAATTAATTAATGGTTTAAATAGTTTTCACTGTTAAATATTTTGATTGTGTAAAGATTGTCAAAGCAATAAAATTAGTATTTATTGTTTAAAGATTTAATCAAGAACCATCGGATAAAACAATAATTTATGATAACTTGAACTATTTAAGACGAATTAAAATCTACTAAAATCATCATTTTTGGTTAATGCAAAAAATTACTCTCATTGTTAAAGGAACTTAAGCAAGGAAACAATTTGTCAATCAGATTCCTAAGGAGGTTCTTTCTGTGGAACTGTTCTCTTATGTTAAATAGAAAGAGAAAAACGTTTAAAGAAATTGTGAAATTTTTCTTGAATAAAGTTGAATAAAGAGAATGGTAAAGGATTTTAAAACATTATCATTTATATTTTACAATTATTCAGATACATTTATCATTCGTTAATTATACTCATGTTAATTTAATTATTTGTGGAAATGCAGTAAATTTTAATATATATTATTATATTTAGTTAAGATTTAAATTTTAAAAATACATATATATATATATATATATATATATATATATATATATATATATATATATATATATATATATATATATTCTTTTTATCACAAAAATAAATAAAAGCTTTTACGAATAAAACAAAATAGTAATTGAATATAATTAACTCTAATTCAAACAATGATCTAAAACATTGAAACAACTTATTGGGATTTAAATTATTAATTTATTGAACAAAAATTTGGAATTGAATATTATAACAATAATTTGGTTTTATATTACTAAAAGTTGGAATAAACATTTTTAGAGTTTAATATATTGACAGCTTTCTATTTAAAATAATGACAATATTTTTATTTTTGTTTTGGTAATTAGTTTGAATTATTAAAACAATATATAATATATTGATGTTTTTGATATTCACGAAGTTTCGGCACTGTCTTTTATGTGAAATTCATGAATATAAAAAACATCGATATATTACTGATTTATAGTCTTCAAGCTCTTTTTAATAATAAATAAATTGGAAAAAAAATTCTTATAATATATATTATAAGAACTTTTTTCAATTTTCATCTCTGATTTCTTTTCAATTGACATTGTATTTATTAAATATTTGACTATGAATCAGTAACGATATCGTTGTTTTTTTTATATTCGTGAACATCCAAAAAAACATCGATATCTTTACTGATCCAGTCATTTTTTTTAGTTATTTCATTCATTTCTTATATGAATTTTAATAAATATTTAATTTTCAACATTATTATTAAAATAGTATCAAAACTTGTTTGAAATATGTTTGATGATTTTTAAATAAACAAATCATTTGTACATGAAACTAGATATAAATTGCCAAATTTAATTTTTAATGTATTTCCTGAAACTTTCAGTTAGATTCATTTGTATGTCTAACTTATTTAAAGGTGATTGAATTTAGTTTTAACTGATTTATTCAGAAATCTTTTAATTTTTATTTAAAATATTACTCAAAGAGATTTTCTTACTTTTTACTAATAAATTTGTTTTAGAAGTTGTAAATAATTGAGATTATATGTGCTACATATATGCCAAAAACAAGAAAAATGTCTAATATTATATGCTTTCAACTAAGAAATAACTAAGATCTCATTTAAATGATGAAACACATTAAATGTGTTGTGGTTTATATTATTTTTATACATTTATTTAATGAAATACATTGTTTATAAATCTGAATCCCGAAATTGGATGTCCTAATACGGATGGTCAAAGATTATTTAATGCTGTTTCAATACATCCTTTATCATGCGCTATGACATATATATAATTTTTAATTTACAAGTTCTTTCAAACAACAAAAAATTAAAATTTATATTTTATTTCAATAATTTTTATCCATTTATTTTATACATACTTTATTAAATTATTAAATTGTTAAAAAGTGTACCAAGTATTTTTGGTTATTTGTAAAGGGAACTGCTTTATTTTCATCGGTTAGTTTGACCCAAAATTATGTTAGATTTTAAACAAATGTTGTTTATCAACACTGATAAGTAAACTTGATCTTTTTAGATGTATTGTTTGAGAACACTACAACGAAAAATTACATTTATTTTACTACTTTTTCTTGGTTGAAAATTAGAATAAAATGTTTTCACATTACAATTGTGATGAATTTTGACAAAATAAGAATGCGAATTAATTTTTCAGCTAATCCAAGTAAAGTTCTGATTGTTAAAGTATGGCAAAATTGATAACCAGATTTCATTTGAAAATTCTGCCTATTGAAAGTAGTAAGTGTCCTGGATAAGTACAAGGAAAGCCATATGCAAGACCTACTTAAGATATAAATTCTGGGTAATTAAAACAAAATTTGACTAATCTTTGTGATAGAGACTATTTTCAACTATTAATCATTTATCAGCTACAGGAAAATCTGCTATTACAAAAATTTAATGAAACCAATGTTCTTAAACGCATAAAAGTATTTAAAATTCACTTTTAAGTAAATTATAAAAATAGAGGATTTTTATGAAAAGTATCAACCAGAAATACGATATTTAGAGTCTGATTAAATATATAATATAAGAATCAAGGCAATGAAATATTTCTTACAATTACATCACATGGATAAAGATGATTTTCTTTTTCATTTTATTTACTCCGTGATCTGAAAAATAATCAACACAATAAAATTAATATTTATAAAATGAATATAAATTACAGTAAATATTTGTAACTTTAAACAACAATTTTTTTAAATATTCTAGAGCTTTAAAATAATATAAAATAATATTAAAATTATATATTTATTTAAAATATATATTTAAATATCCATTTAAAAAGAATAAAAATAAAAATGTGATAAAAATAAATCTATTAAAGGAAAAGGTAAAGATCAAAGATAATAAGATATAATAACAAATATCAATGTAGTAAATGAAAAAAATTAATATTTTTTAAATAATAATTAATTTATCCAATATATTAAATTTCTTAGAAAATAATGTTATTTTTGGAATTTAATATATTAAATGCAATTAAATGAAGCAATTACTGACAAAGTCAAATTTATATTTATTACTAAAATATGAAAAAGAGTAACTTATCTGCATTTTATATAAATAATTTCCTAAAATAATAATTAATAAAACATTTAAATTCTTTTTACTAAGATTAATTTCCGATGAATTTAAAATATAATTTCTTTAATTTCTATATTATATAAATTTTCTATATTATAAAATGATAATTATTAAATTATAAAATAAAAACTCAAATCCTAAAAGAGTTTTTAATTCCAAATTTTAATTCTAATTTTAATCCATTAATAACCAACGCAAAATCACGGAGTTTTGTAATTTTTACATCATTCGGTTTATTTGATTTTAAATCTTTGATGTCAAATTAAAGCGCTTTATACAATATTTTTATTTATTTCATAAATTTTCAACAAAAAACAATTATAATATTAAATAATAATTTGCTATGTAAAGAAACAAAAGGAATTTCTAAAAAATAAAATTACAAAATAAATCAAAATATTTCGTTTTTCTTTCTTTTAAACAACGTTATAATGCTGCATTATTTACAATAGGCTGCCTACAATATTGCCAGTGGACAATTCATTTTTCATGTGTAATTGTATAATTAACTGCCTGGCTTAATCAAAGATTTGTGTGAATCTCTTCAATACTGATATCAGCATAAACAATTTGCATTACCAACACAATTTACATAATATAATCATTCAATATAAATTTTTCACAATTTATTCCTAACTCTTATTTTATAAAATCAGTAATTTTGTTGTTGAAAAAACCCAGAATTAATTTTAAAATTTAATATTCAATATTATTATTATTATTATTATTATTATTATTATTATTATTATTATTATTATTATTATTATTATTATTATTATTATTATTTAAAACAATAAAATGATAATTTAAGCCTTTTGTTACAAATAATGTATTTAATGAAAATATTTTCGACTATAAGATAGTCCTTGTCAATCTCCTGGAATTTAGCAATCTTCTTCCCCAAAATACCTTTCAATCTTTCTTTTATTTCCTTTTATTTGAAGGTATTTTGGGGAAGACCATTGCTAAATTCCAGGAGATTGTCAAGGACTATCTTATAGTCGAAATTTTTTCATTAAATACATTATTTGCAGCAAAATGCTTAAATTATCATTTTATTGTTTTAAATAATAAATGCTGCTACCAAGAAATCATCATTTTATATTATTATTATCATTATTATTATTATTTATTTTTTATTATAAATAATAATTATAATAAAATTAACTAATATTGTAATAATATAATAAATAAATACCTATATCAATTAACTTTTGGTAGAATAAATTATTAGTTGAAACGATACTTTGAAAATCCTATATAGACAAACAAATGCTTTTCTAGATTCATAAGTTTATTTCATTACTTATTGACAAGAAACATTAAACGACTGATTTAAGTCAAAGTTAAGTTAAGCAAACGAAACGAGAGAGTATTTTTCCTTTAGAAAATAAACTATCTATTTAGATTTTCTAAAAAAATCTGACAGAAATACATTAGCATCACAAATAATTTCTTCAATGTATAATTACAGGAATCTTTCGATACAGTGCTCAATTAAACACAGAATGGAATATATTACATTGCGATCATCCCCTCATTATTTATGGAAATTTTTTATTTTATTATAATTTCAAAGTTTACTAAAATTTAAAATATTACTAAATTCTTAAATTGGGGTTTTTCATTAAACAAGTCTGTTTATTTTTTTTTGTTTAAATTTTTCTGCAAAAATTATATTATTACTAATTGATGAACTTAGTTTTCTAATTAACCTTTTCTGTGTTATATGCAATTCTGAATTGTCTATTTTCTTCATATTGTTATAAATTGGTTTTTTTTCTTTATTTGTCAAAATTTAGAAAACCTTTATTTTATATTATTTCTACTGTTTTTAATTCTTTAAAATAACTAATTAAAGAAAGATTTGTTTGACCGCCCCAAAAATATCTCATCTTAAAGAAATGTTTTATCGAAGCTTTATTTATTGTATTACTTTGTAATTAAACATTATTGTTATCAAACTTTTTTGAAAAGATCTATTACCCAAAGAATAATTATTTTTACGTCTCAAATTCACGAAAATATGATTTTCTAATTATGTTTTTTACTTATTCTTAAATTTAGAAAAAATCAATAATTTAATTATAAAAACTCCATAGAGAAATAATCTTTTGTTTAAATTTCTTGAAGATTTTCATTGAAAAAAATCATTAATTATATGTATTTATTATTATTGAGAGTCATAATACTGACACTTTGTTATCGAATAGATTTTCTCAGTAAATGAAATGCTAAATCTTTCATAGATGGAATATGGCAAATAATATCTCTTTCTACTCAAAATATCAACAAAAATAAAATCTTTATGTAAGAATAACTTAATTAAATAGAAAGTATTTTAGGATGTAAATGAATTTTCGTTTTTAAGTACAATATAATTAAAATGTTAATATAAAGGATTTTTTACTATTTATACTCGTCTAAACCTTTATAAAAGTAAATATTCATTTTCAGAAATCTTTCTCTGAAAATGGATTTCCTTTTTCTTAGCAAAATTTCTTTGATAACGTACATTTGGTAAAACTTTATTATGGTAATGTAATGCTTAGTCTATCATCAAATAAGCATTTTTATTATAAATACATATTTCATTTTTAATTTTTTTACCTTCATTTCTTTAAGACTGTAAATCAATATTTTGTTAAACATAAATCTTTGGGACACTCATTGTTCAGTTAAATTAATTTTATAAAAAATGTTTGAATTGAAATATTTTGTCAAATAAACGAAAAAATATTGAACTGTAAAAATTAATAAAATTATAATTTGCTTTCCATATTTAATTATTATTAAATTTAACCTTTTTTCCCACATTATACATATAATTTTGTAAACTTACAGTCATGAAATTTATAAAACTCAGAATAATTTTACATTTCTGTTAAATATATTTCGGACAAACATATATAAAGGAAATTATGTAAATAATTTATAATAAAGCGCAATTTACAAATTACACTCTAGAACTAGTATTGTATAAAATGACAATATCTATAATGCAGAGACTGTTATATGTCAAAAACATTAAGTTTTTAGTAATGTTTTGTGTTAATAGTTTTTCTTGTGAACGGTCAGAAATTAGCTTTAAGGTTGTTTCGTCAATTTACACCTATACTTCTAGGTCTTCTAAGAAATTCTATACTTATGTTTATTAATGACAATAGTGATATTTTTATACAGGCGTGATATTTGACAATATTCTTGTCTGAAAGCTTCAATTTATATTTCTTTATCCCTAATAGAATAATGTAAAAATGACAAAAAATGGCTTTTGTCATTTTTTAATATTTTAATTTCGACAATTAAAATTTTTATATATCGAATTTAATCACGTTTATTTTCAATTACATAATTAATGATTTAATTTAATTTATTATTATTAATTTTTAGTCGAATACAAAAAATAAATATATCAGTTTAGATAAATTTAAAATAATATATAATTTGAGAAAAATACATTTCAAATTTATATTTAGTGATTATATTTTAATATGACATTTTTTAATTATTTTTCAGATAGAAGATTGGAAATTTCACAAATATAATGCACAAAATTCATTTTCTACTGGTCTTCTGTCTAATATTGGGTAAGATTTTTTTTGTATTTTATTTGTATTCATAATCAAAGTTTATTTTGAGAAAAAAAATCTATCGAGTAAAAGTTTATTCAGGTTAATAATAAATACATAAATATTTACTTAACTCCCTGTTATAAAATTATTGTATTACCTATTTTCTTGATATTTTTGTTAAGTAAATATATAATGATAATTATATATTATGTGAAAATATTTTTTTACTCTAGAATAATGATTGATTAAACATTAAAAGTTGATAAAAATTATTTGCATAATTTTCAAAGAACTTAGTTTTTTTTAATTTGTTTTAAATTATTAATTTTCTTTGTAAAAATTGAAACAATTCGAAATCGATTATTATAAATAATTAAAATTCAAACATGGCGCTAAATTTAAATAAATATCTTTCACAAAATTACACATTCACACTCTTGCATAAATTAAAATATAAATAAGATTTTGTTTTACTGATAAAAAGTGATAAAAATAAGTAAAAGTTAATTGCACTGGAATAATTTTTATTTTAAAAAATATTAGTTGTTATTTCAGGATTAGTTCTGATTTATTTGTTTTACGGATTTATTTTTGCTGAAAAGTTATATCTAAGTTGATATGTTGGTATTATAAATTGCTAATTTAGAAATATTTTATTAGAAATAATATGTTTAAAATTAAAAAATTGAAAATTATTTATTTAATTTTTTAATTTTATTAATTGATTTTTAATAACATTCAAATTAAATTTATATATATTTTTTAATAAATGACCAAGAAATTTATTATTAAATCTTTTTGTGTGGAATAATTTAGTTTAATTTAGTACAATAAAAATTAATTGTTTATCGAAAGAAAATATTATTTCCATATAAATTCTGCATCTACGTATTTCTAAATGAAAGTATTGTGATTTAAATAATTTACATATTTAAAAAGTCTTTTTATTTTGCATTACAGTGATACGCGGGTTAACGTGTCTTGAAAACATTTCTTAAATCTATTTAATTGTGCAATTTCTTTTTAATTATGTAAATTCTTTTCACTACAAAATTGGTATAATAACAGTAATATATTTTGCGATTTAATTTATAAGAAAAAGACTAATTAATACTGCAATTTTAATATATGGAAAAATAAATGATAATTACAAAGTTTTGCAAGTTTAATACACAAATAAGGAATCAGTTTTAAAATATATTTTAAATTTAATTGAAATGGGAGAATGAAACTTGATTCTTAAATGGGTAAATAGGCAAACTTTTCTGGGGCTTTCTTTTAAACGTTTTCTAAATTTTTTATGGAAATTTAAAATTTTATTTAATATTTTGTAAAAGTATACGTATTAAAGATATTTAAAACTTTTTGAATATTATTTGGATTTCATTGACAAATTTGACATGCTATTTTATATTAAAATCATGATTTGACAGATAAATTATAAATTTTTTGTTTGGTTTTTTAATATTAATAAATTTATTAAATGAAAAATAATATGTAATTGGATAAAATGTATGTAATATCAGAAAGAAAATGAAATAATAAACATCATTAATTAATAACTGCAAGACGAAGTATTTCCGTTGCAATTGTCAAAAATTAAATTAACAAATAATTTATATTACATTATAAATATATATATATATATATATATATATAGATAAATAAAACATCATTAGGAAAAAATACAATAATTGGAAATATAATTACAACTTTATCCCTAGTCATTAAAATTTCATAATTTCATAATAATAATAATTTTAAATGTATTTGAAAAGAGTATTCTAATCTTTATATTTCAAAAGAATAAATTCTATTTTAATAAATTTTATCATTAATTAGTATATATTTTGATAATATGTGTATGGAACCTTTGAATACAAGTGAAAATAAATATTTTTAAATATTTATTGACTAAAATATAGATATTTATATTTTGGTTCCACCTTTGATCTTTTTTTCATTCAATAATTTTTATATAAATGTTTGTAAGACTATAAATCAAAATAATATATAAGGAACATGATATTTCGGCACAGCCTTTATCAAGCCTTCATCCCTTAGCAAATGCACACTTAATAAATATCGTGTTCTTTCTATATTGTTTGGATCTATAGTTTTATAAACATTACTTTGTAAATTATCTAATAAAATATAGATATTTTATAATATATTTTTTAGTGATGTAGTCTGTAAAATCTTTCTTATAATTATATTTTGCACAATATATCTTACTACTTTACGCAGTAAAATAAATTATAAATTTTAAAACAAATTTATGTATATATTTTATTGAAATTGTCACTATATAAAAAGGAGTGTTCCTCTTTTTAATATATATTTAAAAAACAATATCTCAGAAATTGTATATTATTTATTTACATAAAAAATAAATTTTATTAAAAGCTTAATATTTTACTAATTGTTATTAACTGTCATAGAAATTATTGCATTATTGCGTGGCATGAAGTAAATTCTATAAAGAAATCATTGTTAGTTATTTAATTTATTGTTAAAATAAAATAAATATGTTTGTTTTAAAAAATAAATAAATTAAGTGTATTTTTACTTGTCGTAAGTTATTGAAATATTTAATCTGTATTTATTACATATTTTATGATTTGTAAGTAAGTACTATTAAAACTTTATATCTTTGAATGTTTTTAATTGTTTTTGAATTATATTTTGAATTATATGTTGTTGAATTATTATATATTGTTGTTGAATTTATTTCTTTGAATTATATATTTAAATTAGAATACGACAACGAAAATAATTCATAATGAGGTAATTTTAAATAATTAAAAAATGAGAAAATTGTTTTTTAAAGAAATAAAGATAAAATATTAATAAATGAAATTATAATATGAAAAAAGAAAAATTCAGAAAAACGTCCAAATCTTTAAAAGATTTTTTATAACAATTAAAAGGTTGATAAAATGATATTTAAAACTAAGTTTTTAACAGAACAGAAAATAAGAATTATTGATATGAAAGCCAGTTGAGACAAAAATAAGATAACAAACCCAAAAGAATTGTTACTTTAAGAAATACGAAATATTCTATCATAAAGTTAAAACATATCTATAACTATAATCAAATTTTTATCCAAGGATTTATAATTAAATATTATTGCCGAAACCAAATATATTATTGGTACCATGGGTTAAATTTTATTCAAGATATCACTGGTTCACAAATTTTGATTCAAATATTGTTAGTGACTCATTCGAGGTATTCGATGAAAATGAAAGAAAATGAAATATTTCCGAACAATGGTGAATGAAAATAATAAATCATGAACAAAGAAAAGTAATCGACTTGCAATAAATAAATATTTAACTTTTTAATTCTGTTACATTCAAGACAGATGCAAAATTCATACAACGAATTATTTTATGATTTCTATTTTTATTCAGTTGAATAAAATTAAAACTTTAATTAAAAGAAACGTTTTCTTTTATAAATTCAAAAATAATTTTAAATTTCATTTAAATGAAGATATATGTATTTTTTGCATCATAAATTGATCAACATTCTTTTTTGATTCAAAAACTTTGCCGCAATTTCAAATCCGGATTTTTATTGAATTTCTTAATTCGATTTTTAGAAAATAATGCTGTTTTTGTCTAGAAAATATTTTCTCTGAATAAATAATTTTTTCCATTAAAATCTAAAAATCCGTGATTCTTTTTCATTATTTTTGTTTTAAATACTTTTGACCTTTTAAGATTAATTAATTAAGTATAAAATATTTTTAATATCTATGAATATTTAATAATATATTATCATTTTGGATTTTCTTCATCAATAGGTTCATTAAATTTTAATTGTACACAGATTTTTAATATAGCATCTGTCAAATGTTATTTATTAATAAAAATAACACTTGATAAAGTCTTCCAAATTTGGGTATAATTAAAATTTAATTCTAAATTAATTAGTTAAAATGAAATGAAAAAGTCCATCTGTAGTGAAGATAATTTATAAAAAGTAAAAATAGTTTTAATATTATTATTATTATTATTATTATTATTATTATTATTATTATTATTATTATTATTATTATTATTATTATTTTTAATATTATTATTATTATTATTATTATTATTATTATTATTATTATTATTATTATTATTATTATTATTATTTTTAATATTATTATTATTATTATTATTATTATTATTATTATTATTATTATTATTATTATTATTATTTTTATTATTATTATTATTATTATTATTATTATTATTATTATTATTATTATTATTATTATTATTATTATTATTATTATTATTATTATTATTATTAACTCTTAACGTTTATAGAGATAAACACATATACTTTGTAAGTGACATTTTTTCTTTTTATTTCTGAATAAATAAAAAATAATATTTAGTTAAACTCTTTATGACATTATTTTAAAAGTTTGTTGTCCAAATATATACAAAATCAAAGTTAGTCTGAAAAGGAACCTTTATAAAGTGATCAATTTAAAATATTTTGTAGTGAAGAAGAGATAAGAGAAAAAGAATCCACAAGTCGACGAAATTTTATCATAATAAAGTCATGAAATTATGTAAAATTGTTATAATATTAGATGAGTCATTTTGTAATATGATTATTCATGTAAATGTTGATCCTGAATAATTTATTCTATCTCGACATTGGAATTATAAATTCTTTATGATAATTTATTTTATTTGACGTATGGTTTTTGAAAAATGCATTATTTAAAACAAATCGCAGCAAATGACTGATGAATTGAATAATACTCGGTAAAATCAGATTATAAAAAATGATTATTTCAAATGGATATTATCAAAATTAAGTTTACTGATAGTTAATGTTTAGAGATAGTTTTTTTAGAGATAGTTTGTTTTAATCTCTACTATTAAAATTTATTTTGATTTACATAATATTTCAGTTATTTCTATTGTAAATTTGTTTTGTTTTGGGGCATTAGTTTTATTAAATTTGATCTTCAAACTGTTAGGATAGCCAATTCATTTTGAGTAAATGATCTTTTTAATTTTACATTTTGATACGTTTGTCAGTATATAATAGAAAAGCAATTAAAATAATGCATGGCATAAAACAAGGGAAAATAACTGACAGACATTTATAAATATACAATAGCTATTTTATTAATTATTAGAGGATTCATTAATATTATTATATAAATTGTGAGTACTTTTATTGCACATTTTTTAAATTATATATTTAATTTAAATTATTTAATTACAATTATAAAAGTCAGTTCTTGTTGGTGATATATTTTTATTTTGATAAATAATAATTATGGTAATGATGATTATAATAATTTTAATAATAATAATAATAATAATAATAATAATAATAATAATAATAATAATAATAATAATAATAATAATAATAATAATAATAATAATAATAATAATAATAATAATAATAATAATAATAATAATAATAATAATAATAATAATAATAATAATTTAATTATTAATTTTATAAATTAATACTTGTATTTTTATTATATTTAAGTTAAGTTTTGAAAACTGTTAAAAATTGGAATATTTCTAAAACTAAATATTTATCATGCGTGTCATCGAAAAATAAATATTCATATGTTTATAAATGACAATTGGAAATAATTCATAAAAATAAATTTGAAAATTTATCAAAACTAAATCTCTTCTGCTTTCTACAGAAAAGTGTCTAGAGAAAACTCGTCCAAACTTTCCAATTTATCAATTATTCCATCTTACAATTAATAAATTAATACTTTGTCAAATAATTTTGAATATTTTCTCAACGATTCAAACAATTCCTGTAGGCTGAATGATGAAATCAATAAAACAACTCCAAATTTAATTGAAAAATATATCAAAATCATGTTGAAAAAGAAAATAATGTAAAATTACGTATTGTTGCTTTGTTATTTTCTAATAAATGATTTTTGCCAAATTTTCTGTTGTTAAAGAAATCAATAAGCAGAATTACTCAACTGTCAAAATTTTGTTTTTATGGAAATCATTTGTTTATCAAAACTTAATTTCTTCCAAACAAAAATTTAATTATTTCCTTTATTTTGAATAGAATTTTCTAAAACATATATTTATATCTCAAATAAATTTTTATAAAAAATCATTTTTAATTTTGTTTTAATTAATGAGTAAAAAATATTTATATCGATGCTAAAGTTGCCAGTTGTAAAATTATTATAAATCACTAACTAAATAGTTGTTTGTTTGGTAAAGAAAATTAAACTAAAAAATGAAAATGCCAAAATATTTCCAATAAAAATAAATCTTGTTTAGACGAATTTAATTTTGGTTTTGTTTGCATATTGAGCGGAAAATGTTAAATTGAATAAAAATTCTAAATAATATATTTCTAATTTTAATAATTGATGTCTCATAAAGATTATTCTAATTATGAGCAAAATTATTTAAAATCATATAATAGAAATAACTGTTCAAGAATTTAAGGCTCAGGGTTGTTTTACTGAAGAATTTTAAAATTCTCATGGAGAAAACTACTATTACAAAATTGCGTGTTAATACAAGAAAAGACAAGAAAGAAATTCCAATATAAGTTATTATACTTTTAGTCCATAATTAATTACTAATATTTAATTTATTGGTAAAATGCGACTGTTTGCTATAAATGCACAGTAATGTATATCCTTACCCTTTATACCAACGCCTACTAAAACACAGGCCTAACACAAGTAGTGGGAGGTTGGGGGTATTGTCCCGTCTGCTAATTCCGAATACATATGAATTTCGGGAGGTTGTCATTGTATATGTGTGCAGTATGTGGAAAATATAGAAAAAGAGCTTAGGGTATCCATATCTAGCATAACTCCTTCATTTCAAAAACTTTGCAATGAGAAACAGGCTCAATGAAGTCATTAATTAATAACTTAACATATTTAACTGGTATATGTTTCATACTAATAAACTTAAATAATAAATATAATAAATTATTTATTTGTAATATGTAATTATAAACTATATTCTTATTTTATATATATATATATAAATTTTTTAATTATACAATTTCTTTTATTTAACCTTCAACAAAGTTTTAATTTTGTTTTTAAATATACTCGCGCCTCCTTGTAGTAACGCCGCGCCCCACAGGTTGAAAATCGCTGCATTAGAGCTAAATTCATGAAAATGAATTTTCTTTGACTATTTGAATTTCGATCCTAGTATTGGTCTTGGTCGTGCCAGGTATTAGAAAATAATAAAACTCATATCAAATTTATAAATATTATAAGAATAATGTTATGTTATAATGATGATGAAAATAATAATAATAATAATAATAATAATAATAATAATAATAATAATAATAATAATAATAATAATAATAATAATAATAATAATAATAATAATAATAATAATAATAATAATAATAATAATAATAATAATAATAATAATAATAATAATAATAATAATAATAATAATTGGTCTTAAATTTTCCACTAATTTTAATTAATTTGTTTTTAGGTTATAACTTTTTCTGGGGACCCTTCACTAAGTTTTTTTTTTATTTTTTTCCCTGTGATCGGCTCTATATTTTACGTTCTCCTATACCCATCTTCTCCGATCAATATTATTTTTAAAATTTTATAAAATTTTAATTAATTTTTGCACTTTAGTCATTTTGCATTTTTATTTATTTTATATTTGTGTTTCAATTTTTTTATTTTATGTATTTCTACATTACCCCAACATTATTATTATTATTATATTACTATTATATTTATGGCAAAATGTTATGGCATATTTGTATATGAAAACGAATAAAGTTACTTTTTAAACCCACTTCTATTTAACAATAATTTCCATAAAGTTCCCTCGGCAACCTCAAACTTATATCAGTGATTTATTTTAAATAACATCTTTAGATTAATTGAAAATCGCCAACTTAGCATGTTAAAATATGACATTGGTATATATTTCGATTTTTTAACAGTCTTCTTCAGGCTAGAAATTGTATTAATAACAACTAAATGTAAAAATAATATTCAAACAAATCAACAATTATTAATAGTAATCAAATTGTATCAAAATAAAAAACATTTTTTTAATCTTATAAAAATTATTATAAAAATTATTATATTTAAAATTAATATAAAAAATAAAATTCAATTTAAATTTTAAATTTAAAATTTTTTTTCATACAAATTAAATATAACAAACATTAATAGCATCCCAAATAAAAAATATACAACGTTAAACTATTTAAATACATTCAAAATCTATGTAGACTGGGTATTTTGAATATTAATTACAGGATTTAAATATCTAATTAGCAAGTTATTCTTTGTAAGTTACTTAGTATATCAATTTTAATTCAAGCAGAAACCAGATGAAATAAACATTCATAAATTTTGTTAAAATTTTATTACTATGTAAATATCAAACATCGATTAACACTTCTATCATATTTTAGATCACAAAAACTATTAAGTAGTGTAAAAATATGTATATGTGACTTTTCTAAATTTTTTCTATTTCCAAACCTTTAAACGTTCCTTCACCAAAACTTCGAAAAACAAAAGATTAGAACTCGTTTCATTTCCACAATGAACGTAATTTTGGAATGGAGTCCATTCATATAATTTAGAATTGAAACAACCCCATTATAATTCGAAAACAAAATAAAAAATCAACATCAATATATCATTTAGATATCGTAGGCTTTATAAAAAAGACATCAAAGATTATATTATGAAAACTTAAATAAAATCCATATATATATATATATATATATATATATATATATATATATATATATATATATATTTTTATGGCGCTTAATATCATAACAACTACCAAACCAGAATTTTACTAATCTTTTCAATAGAACCCACTATATATAAACGGTATGTTGATGATATTTTTATTGTATTTTCAAATTGGGATATTGTAGTTTGTAAATATTTCAGCAAAACAAATTTTAATATTAATTATAAAGTAACGATATCCCTCCAACATCCATTATTACATATGACATTGCGTACTATCGTAACATTTATGTTTTAATGTAGTGATTTCATAATACTTTTAATTCTAATTTTGTTTAAATAAAGTACCCACCATTTATATGAATGGACTATATTCCGATATTAAGCTTACATTGGAAGGTGAAGAGAATTATGGTTATTCGGATTGGGAGGACAACATTTTAGAAAATATCGTAACTGAAATATATACAACAAATACTGGTTTGTAAAAAATTATTATTATTATTATTATTATTATTAATTTTTTATTATTATTATTATTATTATTATTATTATTATTATTATTATTATTATTATTATTATTATTATTATTATTATTATTATTATTATTATTATTATTATTATTATTATTATTATTATTAATATTATTATTACTTGTAATGTCAAAAATTGTAACAGCTAAATAAGAAAATTGTTGTTAGTCACAAAATAAATAAAGAAAATTATATAAATATAAATCAAAGGTGCAAAATAAAATGTTTTACTGATTATATTATTTCCTTATTATATTTACAAAGTAATGTTATTATTTTCTTACAATTATTAATAATCCGATTAGTTAAAACAAGACAATAATGTCACCAAATATAATTTTTTTTGTCTTTATACTGAATTAATTAATCTAACCAAATGACATTTCTCATGTTTGTAAGTAATCTTTAATAAGTAAATAAATAATCATGTGAATTTTGGGAATTATTTATACCTCAAAAAAGAATAAAGTTTACATTGAAATTAATTCAATTAAATAAATGATAATAAAAGTCATATTTATATGAAAGGAATTAGTTTATTGTGATATCTTAAATTTCTATTTTAAAATGGTAATCTTAATATTTTTAAATTTTGAATTTCTTATAAAAAATGAAATTAAATAAAATTCAATAATAATAATTATTATTATTATTATTATTATTGTATTTATTAAATAAGCTTGACTATGAATCAATAAATATATCAAACACGTCGATATATTCACTGATTCATAGTCAAGTATTTAATAAATATAATGTCAATTGGAAAGAAATCAGTGACAAAAATTGACAAAAGTTCATATATTATTATTATTATTATTATTATTATTATTATTATTATTATTATTATTATTATTATTATTATTTATAAAGCACCACTGAAACAAAACCATTGCAATGTGTTCTCACTATCATCATTATATTGGATAGTTAGTACATAAACTTTCGAATTCAATGATCTTATCAACAATTCTTCATATAGCATATGTTAAATTTTAATATTACATTTTTAAAATCAGACAAATCTATTTTACTCAATACCCTTATTGTGCTAATTATAATGTGCAATTTCATATATATTGGTAAACGAAATCCAAATATTATCCAATCGGAGGTTAGACTTATAAACATATTGTGTATTATATATGAATTAGAAACTGTTTTCTATTGCCTTTCTTCTTCTTGTAATCTGTAAAGCCTTCCTTGTACGGTAATACCAATTTAAATTTAGGCTCATCATCCTTTTACACATCATTGATGATATTTACCTCACCATCACGTTTACACTCACTAGTCAAATTACACTGACTCATTCTCAAACATTGTTTCTTGTGATTTAACATTTCATCATCATTAATAACAATTATATTTTGAATACCCATTCATTATCAACAACTCAATCAATTTTTCAACACTTACTGAATTTGTTAAGGTATAAACTAAAGATTATGAACAACAAATCAATCCTTTCACTATATTTATTCCATACTTAAATTCATAAAATATTTTTCTAGAAGTATAAAGACTAGTCTCGATTTGGTAAACTCAAGAAGTTTACAAATAGCCCTTTTTCCAAAATTCAGTGTTTTTTCTTATAACAAATAACATAAATACTTTATTATCCATACTTTTATCCAAAGACACTTTATTAAACAGACTGTGAACATAAAACCTAACCATAATATTATCCACACCTTTTCTATACAACTGTGCAATAAGGGAAATAAAGTCAAAACTATCTTTACATTCAATCTTTAATAGCATAAATGATTTTAATAATCCATTCAAAAATTTTGCTTTTTTATATTAGACAATATAAACCATAAATATCACAGGCCTTATGGGTACATCAATTTTATGTATTTTGGAAGTCTATACATTTTTACTAGTTGCATCTCTACTTCTGAAACAAAATATTAATCTCTAATTCAATCACTATGCATTTTTTGCAATAAAAAAAACATATATAAAAAAATAACGTGTACCACGTAAAGCGTTGTTGATATGATCATTAGGTTCGATAGTTGATTTGCAACAATCTGTAAACATTTCCCTTTAAATGTTTGTAAATAGTGGTATTTCTAATAATTGAATCATTGTCAAGTTTATTTCATTATTAAGTTTATAATAATAATAATAATAATAATAATAATAATAATAATAATAATAATAATAATAATAATAATAATAATAATAATAATAATAATAATAATAATAATAATAATAATAATAATAATAATAATAATAATAATAATAATAATAATAGCAGAAAAATTGGAAGTTTTAAATGGACAAATCCCAAGTTTATCAACACCAACAATTGATGATGGTAAAAATAATCATTTTATTGCATTTGCTTGCGAAATGTAGAATAAATGAAAGAATAAATGAATACCTCTAATAATGTTTATTCAAAGCAAAATTATTTCATTGCTTTCTTCATTCCTTAATTACTTTTCGGTTTAACCTTGTTTCGACTGTACTTCATCAGATCTAATACGTGTAATAATTTACATTTTTTTAAATAAAAGAAATTTTTTTTTCGAATCTATTACTTTGTATGAAGGTATTAAATATCTGTCAGTCGTTTAACAGATTACATCTTGACTATATACAAAATCCCAGTGACTTAATATATATTTTAACTAATGTTTTTAACAAGCGATTACAGATAGACTTTAAAGCACGAGAAAACCTATTTAGTCCCAGGACGCAAGATAAAGAAAATTTTATAATTAATTCTCTCAAGAACGAAGAACAGAGATTTTTCTGTAAAATATATTTTACATTAATTGAATATAAATTAAATATAGAGGTCTCCTGGGAATTTTTCAATACTCAAATTGAACTGTTTGTTCCTAATCATTATTTTCTTGATGTAATTCAGCTTTCTCCAGACTTAGGAAGTTTGTTGTCAACACATTTCGTTCTTTTATAATTTCAATTACGCTACCATAATTAATTCATTAATGCTTCATGCACATTTATTAAACGTCCACAACATTTTGGCGATTATAAATTTTAAAAATCATACTGAAAAGTAAGTTTATTGAAACGTAATATTAAAAAACTAGCAAATTGCACTTATATTTAAGCACAAAGTTATATTAATTTATTATTAATTTTAATTGATAATTGTTTTAACTAATGTTAAAATGAAGTGTATTTCACATTTTATTGATGTTTTTTTATACAAATATTCATAAAATCAGATATTAGTATTTCTTTAATACAAGCTTCTGAGTTTATATTTTTTTAGACAAAGTGATTATTTCTTTATCCTTGACGATTTGTCTTTTTTAATATCATGACTTGTATTCAAGGTATAAAATAAAAGACCTAAAGAGCATTTATATACCTTAGAGTGCTGTAAATAAACAAATAATAAATGTTCTTTGTTTAAATTAACTAAATAAAAAAGGGCAATGTTGCATACTTTATAAGTAAAGTATTATATTGAGAAATTTATGAAATATATGGGAAATACATAGTGATTCATTTCATATAAAAACTTTATAAATGATATAAATATAATGACTATTTTTTTAATTCACTAGTATTAAAACAAATTATTAGTTTGTCACGACTGAATATAAATATTTAAAAACAATTTGTAATTATAATTCAAAATAAGTTAATAACATATCACATTCGTCGTATGTCATTATATTAATTTGAATATAAAATAAAAAATGACATATTATGAAGATCCCAACAATCAACATTAAGCAAAGAAATATGCAGTCAACCTTGACCAATAATATTTGGGTATACACTTAAAGCTTTTACAAGCAATCTCCGAAGTTCCAAAAAAACTTTATATTTTATTCATTAATAATTTGTTTTACTAAATTAAATTTCAAAAACGAAACCTCAAGAATTTTATCTGAAAAGTTTATCTCATCATTTCACAAAAGATGAAAAGAATTGAATGACTTTAGAGTATTTACCGCATTTTTTTTCGAAAGTCCGTTTGAAATTGACATTTTTAAAGTAAGTATGAGCATCCGAAAAATAATTACCGATCTTTCTACAGAATAAAATGAATTTATAGATTTTAATTGTTTTAATTTAATTTTAATGAATTTAAACAATTCAGAAATGAAAATTAGGTTTTGTGTTGTTTTATCATCCACAATTTTCAAATTTTTCAATTTCTACATTATTTAGGAAATTGAGTCTTAATTTTAACACCAGCAGAAAATTAAAGCATTTCAACTATTAAAATCTATTTCACAAACGGAACATATTTTGTAAAGAATCCATTAAAATCAAAATCGAATAGGATATTATACGGAATTTTTATGGATTAAAACAAAACACGATTTGTCTGATTCTTTTATTTCAATATCAAAGGGAAGTGACGGTCGTTTTATATTTAATGTTTATTAGTTTCAATTTATTAATAATTTATTCTAAAATTAAACACTTACACAAATAGTAAATATTATTTTGACTATTTTAACACTTTCGAGGACAGGGATCTGCATTTGCAGTCAATTAGATTATGATATCTTGTGGCAGTACTATATTTGCAGACTTGCCTTTTTTGCAAAAATTAAATTAAATTATTAGAAAATATGATTACGAATCCTAAGTTTTATACAAATTACGTTAAAGAATAAAGAGATTGCACATTAGTTGTAACTTTTTGACAGTTTTTGCATTCATGAAATAATCCCAAACTTGGCATTCCGTAAAAATGAGAAATTTAGAGTTCTTTTTGTTTTGTCTCTAAACCAGGGATTCCCAAAGTCTTGAAAAGTGGCTCACGAACCGTCAATGTAAGATCGGATATCTTAATTTTAAAAATTATTTTGTACTTTTATTAAAAAAGAAGTTCAGAATATAAAGCTTTACCTAGATATGTATCTAATTATGTTTTGAAACCTTGAAATCTTCGAGGATATCCAATTGAGGATATATAATTATCATTAAGTAGTTTTCTTTTGAGATTTTTTCATTTGAAGGCTTAAAATATTTTTTTGATAAATAGTGCAAACACAAGTCGATAGGACTAAAATTAAATATTAAATTCGTATTCAATTTAAAATAATTAAACATAATTAAAAATAATTTAATATTCATTTTTTTAATTTACAAATTTTAACATACAATAATATTTTTTTATTTTAAAATTTATAAATAAAATTTACGACCTTGCAAATAATTTGACCTCTAAATTTTGTTTTTCTAACTAAATTTCTTAAAGGCGATAATTCACAGTAATTAATGAATTTATTAATTTTAATTTAGCTAATTCACACAAATCATTTGACTTTATTTTAATTTTAAATAATTTTCTTATTATTATAAGAACTTTTTTTTCTTTTTTCTCTTCCAATTTCACCACTGATTATTTTTTTTATTATTCAAAAAAAAATTCACTTGAAAAAGGCAGTGCCGAAAATTCGTAAGTATCAACAAACATCGATGTATTACTGATTTATAGTCTTCAAACACTCTTTTTAATAAATTTTCTTATTGGTTAAAAAATTTAAATTTTTTTATATATGAAAAGTTGAAAACTTTTATGGCCTTTCATAAATGATTCGTAAAATTTTAGTTTGTAACACGAATTTTAAAGATTAAAAAATTATAAATTTTGGTTCCAAGTGAATTATTTAAGTTAAATAGAAATGTAAAATTGCCGGTCTGTATGGATTAAATAATTTTTTATGAAAATTTTATAAATATCTCTCTTTTTAACTCACCTAAATCTTGCATGGAACGCGCTCGTGATACTGATTACAAAATTGTAAGTTAAAATTATGATGAATTTGATATTTTACATTAATGTTTACTACTTGTTTTTATCAGTAGATGCAAATCATACCATTTTTATATGAAAAACTATATTATATTAATAATTGAAATAGATATTTATTAAATATAAGTTGTAAGTGATATCAAATTATAAAATGTGTTTGTTGCCAGGATGAGAAAGGGGATAAATTTCTCACATAAAATTATTGATTTTTAAAAAAATATACAGAATAAAAAAGTTAAATAAAGTAAATTTTAAATATATATTATAATATAGAAGTAAAGTTTGACTTTTTATAACGGGTGTAATTTGATACACAGCACACATTTTGCATTAGGCACGAATACATTAGTGTTAAACGTTGAACGATATGCCCTACTTGTATTGGTATGGCTGTGACTAGGTAAGTTAAAACAGTACGCATGTACCATAAAAATTGGGTTAAATTCGCTTTTGTTACACATTGGACTTCCTACCACTTTACATTTGCTTTAAAAATAGCAAATTTTCATATTAAATATTAATTAACTTTTTAAAGGTTTCCATGTTGAAAGGCTCATTAAATTCATAATATGTTTAATAAATGAGTTATGAAAACTTTTGTTTTGTGAGTGAGTTATCCATACAATGTACTTCCGAATATAAATCAAATAGAAGGATTTTAAGAAAATAACGATGTATATATACAATGCGCAATGAAATAGGATTTATATAGCCGTGGTCATTCGAAGAAATAGGACACTAATTTGCAAATGAGTAGATCCTATAAAAGATCACAAACTTCATTTGACAGATGAGTGCATTTCGCATGGGCAGTATGGGGGAATGTCAAAGGCGAAGGATTCCTCAGCATGCTTCAACATAATTCAACAAAATACTAAAAATATTCTGTGTAGTCAAGTGTTAGAATAAATTTATAATGAAAAAATGAATTAAATTAATTAACAAAAATAAAGAATGATAATAAAGTTAGTATAATACTAACTAATTTATTGACCAGAAGATCAGCTGAGAAGGGAGTCACAAACCAACCTTAGGTAGATGAATTTTCAAAGAGGCATGAAATTTGTATTAGAATATTTACGACATTATATAAATCAGGGACTGAAACGAAACCCGAACCCGAACATTGTTGAATCCAAAAACTCATGCAGCTTCGGTTTCATAAATTTAAAAAATATAAAAAAATTATTTTTTTTGAAAAATAAAGACAAAAAAGTAGTAAAGTTTTCGTATTCGTTAATGTTGCCTAGCTTATTTTCTTAAAGAAGCTTACTACGGTACAAAATACAAATAGTAAAGCCTCTCGTGTTCATTAATGTTTCCTAACGATTTTGTTTTTATTATTATTTGGAATTTTGACTTTCTAATCTATAATATATCTAATATTTAATTTAATAATATAAAGTTTCTATGATTAAACGTGTTTTTTATTGTTTGTTAAATTCTATATTAAATTTGATTGTAAAATTGTTTTGAGGAAACTAAAGTAAGTACATAAAGTTTATGTCATAAACTTACTTAAATTTTAAATTTAAATTATTAAATTTTTAAATATATTTTACTATTTTAGACTTGTTGATTTTTCTAATCCATAAATGTCTGCGATATTTATGAAATGTCTATTTGTATATGATGTAGGTAAGGATGTTTCTATATGCTCAGAATGCAAATATGAAATGAAAGGTAAACATTCGGCAAATCTTAGCCGGCATATTCAACGGAAACATCCTAAATTAGACAAGGAAGCTCAAAATCAGCCGTCAACATGTAAAATCAGCCAAATCTCCAATAAATAAGCCAGGGCAGAAGAAAATACACTTGAATAGTATTTGAATGTAATCAAGATCAAAATTTGTAAAAGAGTTTCATTGATTTATGCGTAAAGTAACCGTTAATGGCCGCCCCTTCACAATTTTGAGGATTCTGGCATGAAAGAAATAATTGATCCGATTATGAATGCACTAAAAATATCAGTTAATAGCCATAATGTAATTGATCTTGTTAACGACAAAGCAATGGAAATAAGAAATAGAATTAAATTGGAAATGTCAAAAAAAATAATTTCAATCAAAATTTATTCTGCTTCTCGCCTTGGTAGATGTATTGTAGGAATAAATACTCAATATATCTTTGACTGAAAAAAAGCTACGAACTTTGGACATGCATGAGGCTCAGGAATCTACAGGAATCAACAGGAATCTACATAAAAAATCTTATCATCAAGGTTCTTGATTCTTCTGACATCAAATTGCAGCAAGTTTATTCAATTACTTCAGATAATGGGGAAAATATGATCAAAGCTGCTGAATTATTTAAAGACGATTATGAAAACTTTGAAACGGAAGATGAATTTAACATAGCTGAAGAAAATGCTTTAACTAATATTGAACAGGAAGGAGCAGAAACATTAGCATATTCGTACCCAAATATTATTCATTTCAGGTGTGTTGCTCATAGTGTACAGTTGGCAGTGCTCGATATTATATCTAGTCTTGCTTTTAAGAAAATATTAGATGAATGTAAAGCTATTTGCAAAAAATTACGAACACCAAATATTTCTTCTTTAGCTAAGAAGCTAAACATGAAAAAAGCCATACTAGACTGTCCAACTAGGTGGAATTCGACGTATGACATGATAAAGGTCCTATTGGAATACAGAAGTTTTTATTCGGATTTAATAAATGTTGAATTAACTATGAATGATAGTATTTGGAATATTTGTGAAGCATTTGTTGAAGTTTTTGCACCTGTTAAAAAATTAACACTTAAACTACAAGAAAACAGATTTTAGGTGATTTTTATGGAATCTGGCTGAGTTTTAAATTAGGGCTGACAAAAAATGACCAAACAAAAACATTATCCAAAGAATTATATTCGAATATTATTAAAAGAGAAAAAAACCTTTGATTGCAGCAGTATATCTAGATAGCAGATTTAGATTAATGCTAAGTCTAGAAGACATTTCCAATGGTAAGAGGAAAATTTAAAAGCAATAAAAAATTTCAAAAATTTACAAATGGAGAGAGAAGATAATTTTAGTTCTTCAAAAGAAAAGGATATTCTTGAAAAAGTTTTAAAGAAGAAAGAAAAGTTTTTTCAAATTAATTCGAAAAATGTAAATTCCACATCTTCCATTGATAGTTCAGTTAAAAATGAGATGGAAATATACGAAAATTATCCAAGGCTGGCAAAAGAAAAAAGTATTTTAAAATTTTAGGAGCAACATAAAATGTAAACACCATTTCTATATCAGGAGGCCCAAATAAAATTTGCAGTCCCTGCTACGCAAGTAAGCGTAGAGAGGGCTTTTTCAGCTGTGAAATGTATATTATCACCACAAAGAGCAAATCTAAAAGAAGAGAACTTAAAAAATATTTTAATTGTTAAATTAAATGAATTTTTTTTTTAAAATAAATAAAAGATTTTTGAAAATAAATAAAAGATAATTTGCTTTTTTTCTAAATTTTGAACCCGAACTTGAACCCTGGACCGAATTTGAACCCGAATATTTTATTTTGATTAACCCGAACCCAATTTTTCCGGGTTTCAGTACCTGATATAAACTATCGAATGCTGAAATAATAAGCGAATTATTTTAAAGGTATATTGACGAAATTTGCCTTGATACGAGAGTTGTGGTTGCTATGAATGAAAAAGCGATTTTTTTCGGATTCTCAAACGACATTGGATTATAAAGGTACAGTTTCAATACCAATTCCATCAACAGAGGTTAAGAGTGATCTGTATTTTGGATTAAAATAGAGAAAAGGTTGCTAGGTTAAGGGTTAAAAGGTTAATAAAAGGTTAAGTAAATAAGACAAATTGTTTATTGTTCGAAAGGAACATATTTTTTCTGATATAATTGATCTGGAATTTTGCATCATATTCTTTTGAAGCATCAACTAAAAGTTTTCGACTAGATTCCTCAAATGGTAATAACTCATCTTAGGGAATAACGGCAAGCATAAAGTCCAATTTATAGAGATTCGTGTCCAAATTTCTATGCGTGTGTTTCAATTTTATTGTTCGAACATATAGAAATTCATCTTTGGATAATAGATCAACTATCCACTTAAAGTCAATAATTTCTGAAACTTCAACTGATTTGAATTTATTAAACTTCATTTAATCAAGATTCAATTTCCATACGATTACATAACCACATAAATCCACACTTACAATGAATGAGTTACTTTCGTTGATGCATAATTTCGTTATTGATTCTGAATGTCCATATAATATATCAATTTATTTGCCATATTCTAAACTCCAAGCAATTATAGTATCATCCATTCCACCAGTGAATGCAACTCTCGTTTTATTGTCACAAACTACTGACAAAACAACATTAGAATCTCCACAAAACAAATTTTCCATCATCTTTTTATGGAATAATTTCTTCAAATTCGTCCTCATCAAGATCTGTTTCACATTCTTCAATTACTTCGTCATATTCACTATCATTAGCATTTTCAAAATCCATACCATTTTCCATTTTAAAATCTTTATTTTTCAAACAACTATTACAAATTCAAAAAAATCACATTTTAACAAAATTCGAAATTTTCATATAAAAACATCCAAAACTCGATAAACAAATTCAAAATTTCAAAACATCAATTTGACCATTAACATGTCCGCGTCTGTGTGCGCACACAGAAAATCCAATTTCAGAGAAACAAACGCATACAGACTCGACAATCCAATTCAGGATTGACCACAAATGGAGTTTTTATTGTTATT
This sequence comes from Schmidtea polychroa, assembly GCA_959609185.1. Lineage (NCBI taxonomy): Eukaryota > Metazoa > Platyhelminthes > Tricladida > Dugesiidae > Schmidtea > Schmidtea polychroa. The sequence goes on along the minus strand of CAUHTR010000006.1, from coordinate 40,059 downwards.
GGCCATGTTCTTTATTTAAGGCCTACCGCCTTCTTTTCTTAACCCTTTCCTATCTTCTTTATTTTATGTGTCCCGCCAGTTTCAATCCTAATAAAATTTTCAAAAATTTTCAAAAAATTATTTTTTTTATGTTTTTTATATAAACAGTTGGTCATAATATAATCGACAGTGCATAGGAAATAAACTATTCAAAAATAATGTCATTTTTTTACAGACAGAAGATAGAATGGTTAATTTTTTTGTCATATTTTTATAGACATAAGATAGGAAAGGGTTAATATTTTATGAAAGCATAAACACAAACCAGGTTTTATAAAAGACGAAATACGACAAAAAAATAAATAAATTAATTTGGATGTTTTTGTTTAAATAATCTTATTATCCCAATTTTATGTAACTTTCATAAAAATAAAATATATACAAAATATATATAAAATTTTTAGTGAGAATTTAAGTAGAAATAAATTTTTTAAATTAAAATCAAAATGATAAATTAAAGAAATAATTTGTTTTTAAAATAAAATTTCTAATAGACAATTTATCAAACTGGTCAGGGTATGATGAAGGTTGTCATTTTTTCATATCAGATCTTTTTGATAAGGAAGCTGGAAATGAAATGGGTAAGGAACAGAAGGTTAAAGGACAGCTGGTTTGCGAAATTATCGAAAATCTTCAATGATAGTGAAAGTGAATGTTTGTTTTGAAAAGAATCATAGTTTATTTAGGTAAATGATTATAAAGAAAAAATAAATTAAAATTTAATTTTTTAATTTTAGAGTTTACTTATAAATTATTATATTTTATTTCACTTACAAATAATAAGTAAAATAAAATAATAATTTATTTTGCATTTATAATTTTCTTTAAAATTTAAACATAATTTTTATTTATTTTTTTTGATTTACAAAGTTTGTTTAATTAAAACATATAATTGTGTTACAATAAAGGACAAATAGCATTTATTTATAATTTTTTATATCTACTCTGACTTAATCATTTTAAAAATTAAAGAAGCTTCAGTCGCGAGTGACCATCACGGATACCACTTGGAGATTAAACTACTGGTCATATAGCAAAAATGAATATATAGCAAATATATATTTATGTATCGTTCTAAAAACAATATACTACCAAACTAAAGACGTTTAAATGGTTAACTTCTAAATTTAGAACAAGAAAGTTGTTCTTTATCTTATTAAAATAATTGCAGTACGGGAGCATTAATATGAAAAAAATATTTGACAATAAAGCGACGCAGCGCAACCTAAAATTACTCAATTCGTTCAGTTTCATTCAATTCGGTCATTTTGAATGTGAGTGGATATAATTTATGGATTCACAAAAATAAAAATAAAATGCCTTTTTGATATGAATATGTGTGTGCAATATATTTACAATATACAAGTATAAACTGACAGAAAATACACGATTTTTAAATTCAATATGCTATAAGAACAAAAAGGTGTACACTGCTTAATATATGCACGCAACCTTCTCAATTGCATGAACCATTGGGAAATACATTCAGTTTTATCTACATTCATCAAAATGATAAATGAACCCATCATTGCTAATTTGTGTATTGTAAGACGAATAAATTGTTTGATTATATGAAATTCAATTGAAAATGATTTATTATATTATTGTCCTCAGCCTTTTATTATCATGTTTGTTACATGTTTGAATAATTGTCACCCATTGAGTTATGAATAAAATGAAATATAAAACACCAAATATCAAAGAAAATCCCTTATACATTCCAAATCTATCATAAAGTAAAAAGACAATATATCAATTGACAGGTAAGCAAAAGGTCAGACAAAGGAAATAAACAATATAAGACAACAAATTAGTTCAACAATATCAAGTACCATCAAGAATTTATTATTTGAATTCCAAACTGAAATATGTAATTAAATAAAACTAGTTCAAATAGTTTGAAACTTGTTAAAAATAAATTTCGAAGTTGAAAAATAAGACCAATGTCATTAAAAATACTGTAATTAATTATAATATACTATTTACAATAATAAGTAATAAATAAAGATGTTATCTATGTAACTATAATCGAAATTAGTATAGTGAATATTTATTTTATAAAAAATACGTAAAACCTCTGTAAGGGATAATTTGACATTACGAAAATAATTTTAATTCAAATTGGATTACAATAATGAAGTAATTGCTTTTATTAATCAACATCTTAAAACCTTTAACCTTTTAACTCTTTTCGATCATATTTTTGATTTTACGTAGGTACCCTGCTTGTTGAATTAATTTTTGTTTTAATAAACACGAACAAATGTAAATCAAAGTTATAAATAATAAAGTTTATTTGTTAAGATAAATGTAACAAAATGAATAATTCTTTCATTAATTTAAATAAAATCTCTTCTCGTGACTAAGAGCAGACATGACTGCAAATGGTTAATGAATGGGTAGTAATAAATGCCTAACAAATGTTTTCGTTTTTCTCTTTGTGAAATTTACTTAGTCCTCAACATTGTTTGGAAGTTTTGGATTTCGATAACACAATTGCAGTAAAATATATGATGAATTTACATATAATAAATCCCAACACTAATAACCCAATGTTAAAAATTACGTTTGGGAAAAGAAATATAAGCCATAAAAATTTGTATGTTTCTTCGCACTAAACTTGACATTTTATTATTTGTTAAAATATTGTTGGATAAACTCACTATTTGATATTTTAAGTAATATTTAAATTATTTACACATTATTTTTTTGTAATAAATCTGATGGATCATCATTTTTCCAATGAGAAGCTATATAAAACAAAATAAATATAAATTTTATTCCCAAAACTTTAAACTCATAATTAAAAAAGTAATTAAATCTAAAATTGAATCTAATTTTATTAATAATTTTAATTAATTTAAAAAATTTCTAAAAAACTCAAATATAATAAATTTTAGTAAAATTATTTTACTTATTAAAATAATATTGAAAAATTAAAGTTAATATAAATATCATGAAAATTATTTATAGATTTTTTCACAATTTTTTTTGCCATTCCATAGAAAAAAAATTAATTGAAAAATGAACACGAAACACATTTGTGAGTAAACAAAATATTTTTTGATCAAAGAATTAACACAGATCCACATGCACAAATGTACAACTGCAACACAAATAATCATAGAATGCCAGATTTGCTAATGTAATAGACATGAACATTTATTGGTTATTAATATGCCGCGGGCGAAAGTTTACTAATCGCCCATTTCTGCAGAAATATGTGAAACACCTGCCATGGAAAATGACCGTTAAGAAGATTTCCAACTCATAAATCTGATTCATAGTAGTAGTAATTGGTTTTCCTTGTTGGAAAGGTTTAGGTGGTTTTATAATTTTCGGTTTTTTTCTGATTGATTTACCAAAATTTTGGATAAATGAGTTTTTATTTCATAAATTTTACCATACTACTGATAAATTATTTTTTTTAAAAATTGATACTTTTTTTACAAATTGATATTTTCTTATCGTTGTTATTTACATGAATTCTATAAATTTATGTATTGCATACATTATAAAACATTGCGATATATGTTACGTAATCAATCTAACAACTGGGAGTTTTGTAAACAATTTTTCGTAATACTCTATTCTCATTGGTTGGACAGTAGCAAATGATAAATTTATATTATGAAAAAAACTTCCATGTTTTCATTTTAAATTTTTAATACATAACTAATTGTGATTGAGAAAAAAACCTGGAAATATTAAAAATTACTATTGTCCGAATCGAAGGGAATTTTCGTTGAAAAACATATTTCCTAAAAGTTTTCGAGTTTAAAAATTTGGAATACATTTTTTAATCATTAGATATCCAATTAAAATGTTTGCAAAAAAATGGAATTGCTTTTTGAAATTTTTATTGGTCTTGTTTCTTATTGGAAATTTTGTTTCTTCTCAAAATTTGGATCAGTTTTTTGATGATTCTGATTTGACCGATTCAGAAATGTCGAGCGGTGCTAAGATCAAACAATCAAATGAATGTACCATTGAAGAAATCAACAACAATATTCAGTGCTTTCAAGAAATACCAAAACCGGTTTATGAAGTTGCTCAAGGCTCTGCTGCTACTCTACGATGTATTGTACGCAATCAGCACGGAAAAATTCAATGGAGAGCTGTACCAGTTTTATTAGGTAAATTTAGAATCTGTAAATTAAATTTTGAACAATATTTTAACAGATAATAATAATAATAATATTATTAATTATTATATATATATATATATTAATATATATATATTAATATATTAATTATTATATATTTTTTAACTAGATCTTTTAAAGATGTTTTTTGTATATATTAACTGCAACAATCTTTCTTTGTAATAATAATATTAAAGACATTTTTTATTGTAATAACACGTTTTTGAAATTTTTAGAACTTTATTTTATGTTAAAAATGTTATAAAATTAATGAAATAAAAACCAATTTATAGACAGGTATATTTTAATAAATTGAACTTTAGCAAATATTGGTCCAAAATATTATCTGAATTTACTAACCTTCGACAACCTATAAACTTAATAAAACCATTAAACAACCAAACTTGCTTTAAGTTTAGAAATGAGTTGAAATTGATGAGTATTTTAGACATAATACATAAAACAAATGACTAGCAATTGTTTAATTTGGAGAGACGAGAATCAGGAGAAAGGATGAAATAAAAAATAAAAAAAATTAATTGTAAATTGAAATATTAGTTCAGCAGAAGAGTCTGGATATTTAAAAACAATTTTAAAGGAATTTTTAAATTTTTAAAATTAATATTAAAATTAATAAATATTAATTTACTAAAAAGAGAAAATAACGAAATTTATAAATTCTTTTTTTATATAAGTTTAACAAGAATTTTCATTTAATTTATTGAATTGACAATTTGCAGAATGAATTACAAAAATTCTATATAAAACATTTTATTAAATTTAATAAATATAACCTTATTTTTAATATCATTTCTATCTTGAAAATAATATCTATTTTGTTTTAATCAAAACACTCTTTCCTCATTAAAAGTATTCAACTTTTTAAGCATCCTTTAAGAATTTAATAGGATAGATATAATCCAAGTGACATTATTGTTCAATTTCTAAGAACAAAATAATTCTTTAATAAACCGGTCTATGAATATGTAATTGGTTTCTACCAAAAAGAATTAATTTAAAAATATTTTCAGTGTTATTAATATATATCATTTATATAAAAACATAACAAGCTCATAAAATGTCTGTACAAAATCAGTAAAAATATGAAAGTTTTTCACAGATTCCACAAGATATGTTTTAACCGAAAATTTTGTACAATAAATAGATTCAATAAATGGATTTAATAATATTAAAAATCAAAGCGACATTAATAGACCTTTACTTTTTGTGACCTAAATTTATTTTTATGTTTACATTTCCAAAAACATTACTAAATGACATAATTTCTAAACAAAATATAATGTTTTCCATAGAAAAAGATTTTATGTAAATCTGAAATGCTGCATAATTATCCAAACTCGTATGGCTATTTAACACCATCAACTGCTAAATAAATTAACTTTTCATACGTTTTATTTGATGCTGGCAATTAATTTTGTTTTTATCAATCAAACAAATGAAGAAATTCACAATAAAATGTATCGATTGGGTGATTTTTTCTGATTTTCATTTATTTTCCCGAGGCACATTTAACTTATAATTTTTAGGAAGATTAATATTCAAACTATTGAATATTTGCAAGTTTTTTTATAAATGAAATAAATTTACTATTTAAAATATAATAATAATAATAATAATAATAATAATAATAATAATAATAATAATAATAATAATAATAATAATAATAATAATAATAATAATAATAATAATAATAACAATAATAATAATAATAATAATAATAATAATAATAATAATAATAATAATAATAATAATAATAATAATAATAATAATAATAATAATAATAACAATAATAATATTAATAATAATAATAATAATAATAATAATAAATGAAAATAATAAGTAGAATACAAATCTATAAATGAGATGAAAAGGAAGAATAAGATTCATCTACAACAAATCAAAATCTCATAACCACTTTATATTGAAGAGTTGTTAGAAAATTATACATGGAAATTAATTGTTTATGAAATTTATATTACATAGTAATCAGTAGATGTGTAAAAGCTGACAATTCAAAATATGGACGATTGCACAAAAATTACATACTATCCAAAATGAAAGGGAAAATAGATATTCAAATATTTATTATTATTATTATTATTATTATTATTATTATTATTATTATTATTTTTATTTTTATTTTTATTTTTATTAATTTTTAATTACTTGTGTTGTCATAGGATATGATAGAAACATTCCTGGAAGACCAAGATATAGAGTTGTAGGATCTGTAGTAAAAGGCGAACATTTCCTAGAAATTCGCGATGTTCAAGTAAAAGATGCCGGAATTTACGAATGTCAAGTTCAACCTGTTGGTCAAGAACATCCTTTATTGAGACGCAAAACAAAATTAGTCGTTTTAGGTAAGATTTAATTTTAAATTGAAGTTCTTTAACCACTGATTGTATTAGTGAGACCAGACCAACCACAAATCTTTTACAAAGGCATCCAACCAAACGGTGATCAAGTTATTATTAATTCTATTAAGCAAGATGTTCGAACTGAATTCACATGTGTCAGTGACAATGGACACCCAAAAGTTAAATTTCAGTGGTATTTGAACAACAACTTGATTCAGCATAATGAAAGATCTGCTATACTGGAAGAACTTAACAATTCAAGATCGCGATTGAGTTTGAAAACAAGCAGATTTAAAGATGATGATGTTATAAAATGTCGAGTATCTAATCGGGCTACAGAGGTTCATCAAGATCCCGAACGTCGAAGCCTATCTACAGAAGTCATCATAGTCATTTACAGTAAGTCTTTAAAAGGGATATATTTCGATTATAAATAATTATTAATGCTTTAAAGTTTTTATTACTATTTTTCAATTATTCATTTACAAAATTTAATAGAAAGATCGAAATATCTTTAAAGCGCATTTAAACAAATTTTCAAACAACAAGATGAAATAATTATAAAATGTTTAATTATTCTAATTCAGAAATTTGTTTTATCGTTAATTACGAATGGTAATCACTGACTCCACAAATTTTATTTGTTGTTTTACTAAAGATAACTGTCAAAAAAATTAAATAAATAAATTAGAAAATTCGAAAATTCGTAAATATAATTTGTCATAGTAAAGAAAAAAATTTACTAATTGAAAAAAACTGAAAATATCCCATTGATCTATTGTTCTTGAACTACAAAAATACTATCACAATAGTTCGAGCTTTACATTTAATTTTTCTTTGAAATTTGCTTTGAAGTTTTGGGAAAATTCTTTGGGAAACTCTTTCAAAAATATTTTTTTAAAAATAAAATTTTGTTCCTTAAAAATTATAAAAATATATATTTTTAACTGGAAATTTAGAAATTATTTTTTGATGTATTATTTTTTAATAATTGTGTATTTTTTATTTTTTTCAGTTATTATGTGAAATACCGCCAAAATATTGATTATTAAAATGTGCTTATAGAAACTTTGAAAATTTATTTTTAAAAATTTATTCAAAAATATTTTCTGTATTTTTCAATTAATAAAATGGTAAAATAATTTACAGGAGTAAAATTGTGATTTGAACTTTTGATGAAATAGTTTTATTCTTTATTGTTGTGTGAAAAATCATCAAAATTAGTGAGATCAGAAACAGAATTAAAATGTTTGAAAAGAATTAAATTATTTCATTGTTTCATGTTATTCATCAAATTGTTTCCCTCGGAAATGCTTTACCAAAGGGGAAATGTTTTTCGAAAATAAATGTTCGATTAGTTCACCCGTCAATAGCAAAATATAACAGAAATTTGAAAACCTAGAGAAATATAAATTGTGAAATCTTAGTATCATGTTCAAATATTATTTCCGTGCAAGTTTCATATTTAATTTTATACATCAAGTTCATAAATATAAATTATTAAAAACATTCATTATTAATTACAGTTATACACAAAATTCAACCAATTTTAGTTTTCCAACTTCCTAAACTGCCATTTCGACATAATCAAATTCTTTAAAATGTCTGCAACGAAAATCATTTGACATTAGATCTAAATAATAATCTTTAAAAAAAGAGTCTGGACTATGAGGAAGATATAGTAATAAGCCAATTACATCAACTCTTTTATTCCTTTAAACGGGTTTCAAAAGAAACGACAACCTTTATATGTTATTCAAAATGTTTCTAGCCTATTTCCAAAATTAGACTAGACTTCTTAAAACTAGCCTTTCATTAAGGATTCCATAAACTTCAATCTGAAATATTTTCTTTCTTGACTGAATAATTGACATCTTACATTTTTTGTCATGTCTAACATTATTAAAGTATCTTACGTAAAACAGATTTAAAAAAAAATCTAAATAAACTAAAATTCCCTTTCGAAATACTTCTTTAATTAATAATTAAATACAATATAATGTCGGTTAGCATTATCTTAACTTTTTAAAGCACAAACTTAAACAACTTTTAGAGGAGGTCATTTTAATGCATAAAAATATGAATTAAAAAACATTCGGCCAAGAATCCTTTTTATGAGGCTTTTTAATTGAGCATTAATATAATAAAGCTTTAGCATTAATTTATTTAATGAACTACATAAATTTAAATGATAAAATACAATAATCAATTTAAGAAAACACATTAGACAAACAAATGACCATTATTTAACATTATTTTGAAAATTGAAAAAAATCACAGATCATCGCTTATAAAATTGTCATTATCATTATCTTCCTCCAATATCGACATTTTTTGCCTCTGGTGGTGGTTTGCATTACTTTAATTTGATCGTCATGCCAACCACATGTTTGCAAATGTAGTGCTTTAGAAATGCATTGTTTGATTGGAACACACGCCGAATGCTGAACTGTGTAGCTCGGAAGGTATTGAAAGTATTAAATCGACCATTTTCGTAGCGCTTTATTTCACTATCTGAGATTTCAACAGTTTCGTCTGATGGTACATAATATCAGTATCTGGTATTGAAATCACTTCATTGTTTGACATTGCCCAATTATATTCATAAGTCCAATGTTTAAGTTGAATAGTTATTTCTTCCTTGTAACATTTTAAATTTATATCTCTTGGATCGAGCTTTTTTGACCACATTTTAAAAATTTCAAAAACAACCACAGTTTGCTTAGAGTATTTTTATCTTTGATAACACGGTTGTTCGTGTTTGGTGTAAACATTTGCAGGCCTTCATACCAACTGTTCTTTGATGACAACCATTCATTAGTAAAATATTCTAGTTTGTTTAGAACGTTTTTTATTAGAAACTGTGTTGTCTATAGTATTGTATATCTCCTCTTCTATATCGCTTGAATAGTGTGCTACGCATTATAATTGAGCCATTTAAATCTTTGAATTTAAAATTTGTAATTTTGTGTCTTTTATTGCATTATCGAGTCTTTCGTCGATGTTATGCCTCATTTTATAGGAGAAGTCTACTCCTAGATATCTATAAAAATTGGAGTCGTCAATTCTAGGAATCTGCTTTTTATAAAGAGTAATAGGAGAGTTGTTGTAGTTATGGATAATATGTAAATAGCCAGATTTAGAAGGTTTGAAACGAAGGTTTACAAGTGATGCTAGACGTACAGTTTCGATAAGTACTGGGTTAATGGACGAATAAGAGTCTGAAACAAGGACAATATCATCTGCATAAGCAAGAATACCGATATTGTGATCATTAAAAAGAAATGGATGGCTTATTAGAATACTGTGTAAGATGAAATCTATAGAAAGGCATAAGAGTGTCATAGAAAGGGACAGGCCTGTTTGACACCTTTAAGGATATGTACAGAATATGATTTTTCATATGATTTTTCAAAATTACATAATTACAAAAATTATAATGCACGCATTACAAAGAAAATGTACCTTAATATAATTATAGCCCATAAAATATAAATAACGATCATTCAATATAATTAATGCTAAATTTCTTTAATTCTCATTTAAGAAAAATTAATGCTCGTTTTAATATAATTAATGCTTGATTAAATATTGCTCTTTTTTAATGACTAAATTTTGTTTTAATTAACTCTTTAATTATCTTTTTAAAACATATCCAAATCACTAATATGGATATTTTATTATTTTATATTTTAATAGCTCATAAAATTTTATTTTATAAGGGGAGAAAGAATTTAACGTACAAATCACACTGATAATAATAATAATTATTATTATTATCATTATTATTATTATTATTATTATTATTATTATTATTATTATTATTATTATTATTATTATTATTATTATTATTATTATTATTATTATTATTATTATTACTATTATAACAATAATAATAGTAATTATAAAAACAAATATTTTAGCGTAATTTTTTTATTTCTGACCCTTCAATAATTTTTTATTGTTTAAGTCAATTGCCGAAATCATTGAATATATTTATCATTGTCCCTTGAAATGTAATTATTATTAAATTTTTAATATTAAAACTTTTCCTTAAGTGTAAATGTTGCTGTAAATGTTCAAATTTCTAAATATCTCTAAACCAAAATATGTTATTATCTAAAATTGACTTCTTTAGAATTTTTTTAAAATAAAATCAAATTTTATTATTTTTACAAAAACATAAATTAAAAAACCTTTTAAGCAAAAATTAAAAAAAATATCCTAAACAAAAAGAACAAAAATTTTAAATAATCATTTCAAATTTTTTCTGATGAAAAAAAACATCAACTAATCTTAATTGATTTCATTGCAAATCCTACATTTTGTCGTAAGCAATATCAATTCTTTTTAATTTTAATATTTTGCCCAAGGGTTTAAATTTTTCATAAAAGGCACAATTAATTCTCAATCATCAATAAAATTAATTATAGATATTTTATTATAATAAATAAATCTTTAATTAATAATTTCTTATTTCCGAATTATTATTTGACTGGTGGTTTTTGAAATTTTTTGGCAAAATAAATTTGAAAAATAAATAAACACATTTCCACTAATTATATCATAAAATCATGATTTTATTCCAAATGTTATGATTTTAGAAATAATTATTCTTTTCTTTAAAATATCTTTAATTTTTTATTTAAATACACTAAGAAAAAATCTTTAAAATAAATATTGTCACTTGGAGTTAAATGCCAGCGGGTGACTCCTATAAATCTGCGTTAAGTTTAGATTAATATATTAAATAAAATTCTTTTGAAAATAAATGTTTTAAAAAATAATAATTTAATCCTTTTTTCAACCGGATTCAGTCTGGATAATTTATTATTCTCTTTTGAAACATTTTACAATATTTAGCATTTCTTTTTCCTTGAAGGTAAGAAAATTTAATATTTGCATATTTGTCTCTTTCGGATGTTGTGATATACGTTAACTTGTAAGGAAAGTAATTCTCTTAATCCAAAGAAATTTTATCTGACAAGAAAAGTGTAAAAAAACTGTTGATATGTTTTTCGAATAAATTAAATTGAAATTTTATTTTAAATACTCATATTTGACAAATTGTCTGATGGCATGCAATTTTATTTGCCAGTCAAAATTATCATGTAAACCAGCGGTTCCCAAAATTTGCGTCGCGTCACTCTGAGAATATTTTCATGATTTTAAATTTTAAAATTTTGAGTGTCATTTTTTTAAAAATATATAATTATTACATTTTATATTATAAAGAGAAAAGAAAATGAGGGCAACTGTAACAAATTTGATTCAGCGATTGGAGAAGTTGTGTAGTGAATAACAACCACATCCATCCTATTAACTCTATTCAATAAATTGTTTGTGAATTTAAAATACGTGTTTCATTTTTTATTATATTTTTAAAACCATCCTAACCGCATAAATTGTTGTACGCATTTGTATTAATCCTTAAATATTTAATAAAAATAAGACAGACGCACCAGTTATATCATCTTGTTTCATTGATACCTAATGACTTTAACCCATTTTTGCCCGAATTATTTTTTATGACATTATCTTTGGAACGTAATTGATGCAAATAAAAAAGCACTGCTCACTCTAACAGGTTCAAACCTGCAAAAATAATACAAGACACGATCTCCACGCTTACTAGCTCTAGACTGTTGCAGTCTAAACTTTTATTGCGCCGAGAATAATGGAGTGGGTGTAAAAATACTAAATGTTCCAATATAAACACTGGTGTTCATTATATGTTCCATCTCTTTAAAATTTTATAAAAGTTCTTTTTTATATGAAAAAAACGTTTGATATAAAAATAAAAGAAATTTATACATGTAATAATTCATTTGAAGTAAGATCAACATGATATATCAAATAAGTTCAAAGTTTACAATAACAGAATGGTACAACAGATTAATTAGAATAAAATTGACATATATATAGTTTATTTTAATAATTTTAATCCTTTACCTTAATATTATCTATTCGTTGACGACAATCATTAAGATCTTATCATTATTGGAATCATATTCATATGTTTTTCCTAATTTCCAATGCTTAGAATATTAACTGCACTATCAAGCTGTTTGTAATTGTTTTCGAAATTTTTAATTAATTTTGTACATTTTAGTGGTATATATTTAAACAAACAAACAAAAATCTTAAAAATATACCTTAAAATATCAACACGTATTTTGAAATTCATTAATCACGATTTAAACAAAGATTTTATGAAACTAAGATTTTTTCATATAAAGAATTATTTGTATCAGATTCGCTGAATTCAAAGTTAAATTTCATTTTAAAAATTTAAATAATTTAAGTATAAATATTCTCATTTTACAAAATGTTATTTATTATCATTTATTATCATTTATAGGAAACCGATAATATTTTTATTTATCCCCTTTTTTAAATTTAACATGATAAAATTGACAAAGATTTTCTTTTCAGCTCCTCCTGGTCAACCACAAATTATAGATATGAATCCTCATAAGACGACTCCGTACGTTGTTGATGACAAAATAATAATGACTTGTGAATCATCTCCATCTGGTAAACCAGCGGGTAGCCTTTTATGGAGATGGAAGTACCCTAAAGTTCGTGAATTGTACAACAATAGAATTGAAAATTATACCACGAAAGATATTTCACCTCAGTATTATCAACAAACGATTTCAAGAAATAGAATGATAAGTACCTTAACTATTCCAGCACTCACAAGTAAAGAACATGGCGCTCAATTATTTTGTGTAGCAACAAATCCAGTAATTTCATATCAATCCACTGCAGTTAAATTACATATAATTCGTAAGTACGCTTATTATTATTATTCTATTATCATCACTATTACTATTATTATTTTTATTAATATTATTGTTAGAAGAGGACATTGTTATCCAAATCGTAACATGCAGTTATATTTCTATTTATAGTACTTTCAATTGCATAATCTAGAAAAAGAAATATTTTAATTTATTCGATATTATTGTAAACAGATCACATTCTTCATTTCATTGTACACAAATATTCCCGCATTATTGACCTGTTCATATATTTATTTTATTATAAATTATTATTTTTATTATTATTTTTTTTTATTATTATTATAAACACTATTTTATTATTATTATTTAAAGACTCACTTTTTGATAAATTTATATTATAATTCATTTACCAAATAATAAATATTGTTAAATTCACTGTAATATTAAGGAAAAGCTTAGACCGACTGTAGTAATCAGATTGAATATTAGATTTAACCAGTATTTTATAATATGATTGTCGTATTTATCTAAATGATCTCTAAAATGACAAGTTTTAACGAAAATTTACTTGAATTTTATTTTTAATTTTATTTTTTAAAAACTAAATAAACGAATTCCGATAGGTCCAGCTGAGAGTGCATTGGGTGAATAAAAGATATATCGAGAATAAAAACAAAATTTTTTACACATTCCATTTATCGAAATATATATATTTAAGGAAAAAAATTAATTTTTCCATCATTTCATTTAAAATATAAAATGACATTATTATATTATTTAATTTTTTTAAAAATATATAATTTGTAATAAATGATTAATTAGAGTTCACTGAAATCAAAGAAGGCTTTCGTAGACTCTTTCATTTTTTTAAATAATTAATTAACTTTCTCATGTTGATTTATTCAATTAACTTGATTTTTCCTAAATTCAGACATTCCGAGCAAAGTAGTCATTTCAGTTTCTGATGGATCGCTTTCAAGTCGAACAATTGGTAAAGATGGCTTGACTGAAAATGTTATTTATGGCGAAGCTGGAGAGGAGAAGGCTATAACTTGCACTACAGACCCTTATTACAAAGAAGCAATGATTAAATGGGTTTTCAGTCAAAATCCAGCAATTAACAATAGTTCTTTTGTACCAGTTGAATATTTTTGGCAGGAAGATGAAAGCTTTCGGCGTAATTCGACAATTAAAATTAAAATTAACAAGCAACTTGATCAAAGCTTTTTGGATTGTCAAGCTTGGTCTGGTATTAAATCTGTGCAAACGAGAGTCAAGTTACATATAACCTGTAAGTTGTAATTTTGTAAATGAATTTGGTGATTAATTCAATGACTAAGATCCCCTTCCCAATCTAATAGTCAGTCTTCCAAAATGTGGATTATTCATTAACTTTAAAAGGTTTTTTTTAAATCAGAGAAGTTTCCTAACATTGTTGCAAGATGATAGGCATAATCTTAATTTAAAACAAATTCATAATATTAAATGTTTTAATCAGTAAACATAAACTATTTATTTTTTTAATACTTACTTTCATCGGATGCCTATACAAACTTTATTGAGTTTTCACTGATTAGGTGACATAGGGATTGTATGAGTTACTCATATTTATGATATTTATATATTTGAAAAGAGAAGTACAACAATTATTATTTCTGATATGGCCAGATGGTGAAGCTTTTAGATCCGTAATAGACAATTCCATTAGTCTTTGGTCTTGGCAAGAGATGCCTTCATATGTATTAAATGTAGTATGATTTTTAAGAAGTATTATCTTAGAAAGATTACATTTACATTTTCTAATCTATATCTTAAATATTAACAAATATTTTTACTATAACAATGGAAAAAGTGAATTGAGTTTGTTGATGAAACATTGTTTTTTGTTTGTAAAAAATCCTGTACAAAGGGATTTCATGATCATTATAACATATTTGTTATTTATTGGTACAATAAATATAAATATGGTCGCATGAAAACAACAAAAAAACAACAAATATTGGATTATCCGGGACAATATTTAAAGCTGTATCAACGTGATTCATATGAAATTTTGCGTTAATAAATAACCAAAGACGTAACAATCGGCTCAAAAAGTGATAGCGACTGTTTTGTGAGATGCATATGGGTTAATATTCATTGACTACCTTCAAAATTAAAGAACAGTTTCCAGTAAATTATATTCAGCATTGCTGGATCGTATAAAAAATGAACACTAAGTAAAATGGCCACGTTTAAAGATGAAAAATAGTGACTTTTTATCATGACAACGCACCAGCATACAAAGGTGAAATTGAAACCGCAAAATTAGTAGAATTATATAACAATTGCTTTCCCATCCGCCATATTCTTCAATGCTTGCTTCATGCGACTTTTGCTTATTTCAAAGCTTGAATGACTTATTGGTAAGAGATTTCAGTCAAGTGAAGACAAAACAGATACATATTTTGGAGGCTTTGACAAATAATTATTTTCTGATGGTGTTAAGGAACTTGAAACCCGTTTGAATAAAATGTATTGAGCTCGAGGGAGGCTATTGTTTTTCTTATGTAGATGAAAGACGTATTGAATCGTCTAGAAGATAGGATTGAAAAGCCACTTGGTCGGATCGAGTTTCTTATGTGACATCGATGAAAACTAAATAAAATTGAAATTAATTTGTCATTAGAAATTGAATTGAATATTGCATTAAAACCTTATTTTAAGTAGTCTGTCATTCATTAATCAAAGTATATTTAAATAAATTGACTATTTCATTTTTTATTAAAATATTAAGTTAAACAAAGTGAAGAATTTCTATATTTACTAAAAATTATTTATTTTTAAATTTTATTTGTACTTTATTCATTTTTATTCATTCCAGTAGATATAACTGAAAATCTTATTTATACACTTAATGGACAATGGGAATAATTTAATTTGATATCTTTGATTCAACTAAGTGGCCGCCAGACGTTTTCTAGCTACTTATTAAAGAGTATTTTTTTGTCATCGACCTACTATAAATGTTATTTTTAAAAAATGAAATAAGTAATTTAATATTATTAAAAATAATTATTACGTCAACTTTTTCAATGCGTCACGTTCTGAAAATATTTAATAGTTTTGTATCTTATTTTTGTACTAAAAATAACAGTGTTATAATTTACAAAAGATTTTATATCCTTATTTTCTTTTGTATGTATTAGAATATTTAACATTCAAAGACGAAACACTACAGTAAAAATATATAAATTACATTGAATAAAAGTAAAACAAAAATCACTTCATTAGATAGTTTTCTTACATGTATATTTTAATGATGTTTTTTTAATGTAGTACACTTTGAAAGAAGGTGTATCACTTTATTAAAAAAGCTGAAAAAATTACTTAAATAAAAAATATTTACGTATGACATTAACAATAATAATAGTAAATAATAATTATAAAAATAATAATAATAATAATAATAATAATAATAATAATAATAATAATAATAATAATAATAATAATAATAATAATAATAATAATAATAATAATAATAATAAATATTACATTGAGTTGTATTTATTTTTTTTAATTTTTCATATTTAATAATTTTAAATTATAAATTTATTTCATTTCATTTAAAATACAAATTCAAAAAAAATTATATCAAATTATCAAAATAAAATCAGTGTAATTTTATTTCTTAAACACACAGTTTTTAATTTTCATAGACTTTCATAGAATAGGCATAAAAGGAAAAGTAAATATTTCTACGAATGCATTAGCTATCGATATCGATTTCACTAAATCACAGACCGATTGCACCGCCAATAAATATCGGCGTTATTGACCACAAAACATTTGACAATCCCTTGCAATCACATATATATATATACACCTCACGTTTATATATAAATATATATTTTCACTTATCTCATACACTGTCGATGACGTCAATTATCATTATTTACTAAACAATAGGCATATCGATTCAATTTAAACAAATTTTTAAAATGAACAACATGGTGGTGCTTTGAAATTCTATTTGTCATATGATTCGAAAAGCTAAATCTATGTTTACTCAAAAAATACCTGTGTCAGCATCGGTTTAGAATATGTATTTTTCTCTGACAATAGCTTTTAATGTTATGAAGAAAATTAATTCAACTACTAAAATGTTTTGTTTGTATGTAAATAAATCGCAATCAAAAAACACAGTGCAAATGTTTAATGTTAAATGTAGATTCGAATTACATTTAATTGAATAAAAGACGAATCGTCACATCAGCGAGTCTTTTGTCATTTTTGAGAGATCTTCTGAGTATTGGAGATTCATATCTTTTCAATTTAATTTAAAATATTTAATTAAAAATTGTTTCCGAAACATTTTTACGAAAATATACAATTTGTTTTTTCTAGAGATGTTGAGTAAAAGTTTCAATTGAATAATATTATATATTTTGTATTTTCAAAGGGAATCAGTTAAATAAAAATAAAACTTTATAAAATTGTCACATTTCTCAAAATTATTCCTAAAAAGTGTAAATTCCCCATTATGAAGGCCACCTTTTTATTTATTTTTGTTTTAACCATTTTAATCATTTTAAAATATTTTTTTTTAAATAAAAATAATTCAATTGATTAATTAGGTATAATTTTGCATGTCAAAATAAAAAATATATTATCACGATATAAAGATGAATTTTATTGAATCAGAAAAGAAAAAATATATATTTTAGCTCTGTGGATTATAACAGTTTATAAGAGTTTGATTGTTATAATTGTATATTAATTGTTTATAATAGTTATGATTTTTATGTCAATTTTTGTTTTAATATTGTTCAATAGATTCACCAGAAAAACCAACAATACAAGGGTATAATGTTGGAAAACCAGTGAAATTGAATCACAATTTCGAAATGACTTGTTCGACAATTGGCGGAAATCCGTTTCCTGAACTTCAATGGTTCCGAGGTTTTATTTATTTTATTTAGTCAAACATAAATTAAATATTTCTAGATAATAAACCTATCCAAAATTCATTAGATGCTCAACAAGTTGGTAATCAAAAAACGCTCAAGATTATTATAACCCCAACAATGAACGACAACAATGTTAAATATTTGTAAGCCCTAATATATACCTATAACATATGATTGCAATAATTGCAATAATTATTTATATATTGAAAGATAGATGAGGAAAAGAAGTAAAAAATAATATATCAAATAAAACATTCGGGTATTCAATTATATAATATATAATTGGAAAGGATTGATATTGTATTTTTTTAAATCTTAAATTAAATATTATTTTTGAATAAATTAAAACAAAATATTTTTAATTTATTAAATTATTTATTATTATATAAAATAAATAATTCAAAAGAATTATAATAATTTAATTTTAACTACAAATAGTTTCATAAAATTTTATTTTCAATTGTTATGCTATTTTGAAAAAAAATAAATGAAAACAGACTGTTAATTGTTTCCTGGTCAAATATAATCAGTTTTTCAAGAGAGGAAGTACATATTTTCAACAGTTGAAATAATTTAGCATAATAATTAAATTGAATTTTAATGACTTTTTTATTTCCATAATTTTCAATTCGATAGTTATTCGAGTTGAATAGATTTTCTTTTGTTTTAACTGTTTTATTCTAATAGACGTCATTTTTTTTCAAAATACCAACAGAAAGATTTATAGAAATTTATTTTAGAATATTTTGATTTATTGAATTTCTTTTTCTAATTCAAACAATTATTTCTCATTGCTTCCAATTAAAATAATTTTAGATTTTGAAAATTATTTGAAAATTAATTTTAAAAACAACTTTTAGTTGACATTATATAGTAGAAGGCAGGCTTGGTAATGGTGAAATATTTCACTGTTGTGAGAGATGTGATCAATTTATTAATTACATTAGTTTATGATTTATATGGTTGAATAATGGTTATAATATTAAAACTTTAGTAAAGAACAGAAATAATAGAAAGAAAATTATTATTTTTTATAACTAAGGTTGTCAATAATAATTTATTATAGATTTTAGTCTAATTTTAACAATATCTCTTAAAATATAAATCACCTGTTGTTAGAAAATATATATTTGTTTGAATACACTATTTTGAATTATATTATTGTATAAATAATATTTTAAATAGTCACTAATTATTAATTTTTATTTATATAATTTTTTCATTTGAAATATATAATTAATTAATTAAAATATAATATTTTGAGAATTAGGAGAATAAATTCGAAAATAATCGGTTAATAAAATAAAAGCTGAACGGTTTTAATGATGAACAGTTATCATGATAATGAATTAAATTTTTGTTTTATATTGTAATTTAAAATTAATTTTTTTTAATTTAACAAACGTTGACTATATTTTTGTATAATCAAAAAAATATTTTTCAATATTAAGTTAGGAAATCAGTAAATAAAAAGAATAAGTAACTCAAAGCTTCTTGGACAGTTTTGATGATAATATAAAGTAACATGAGGGAAAAAATATTTTAGTTGAAAATTTTGGAGATTTCTAGAAATTACAACTGACTTTTTATAAAAACAGTGACAGAATAAGCATCATTTATTTTTATTAAATTCAGTTAAGTTGCATTATTGTGTTACATTTCATTGCAATTAATCATAAAACTCTGAAACTTAATTATTTTCAATATACATTAAAAACAGATTGATGTTAATAAAAGAAATATACACTAATAAAAATAATGTTTTGTAAAGCTAAAAAATGAATGAAAAAAGAACTTTTGATATTCGTTTATAAATGTTTCATAAATAATTACTTAAAATCTTACACTGGGAAATATTTCTTTATAAATTTTAAAACAATTTTATTTTAATTTAAACAAAAATGATTTCAAATTTCAAATGAGCTTTGAGAGACAAGATAAAATTCTTTATTGATAATGAAAAGAAATAAATAACTATTAAAACAATAACTATTATATAACATATGATTATTAATCATTCATATTTTTCTTGTTTAAATTAACACTATAGATGAAAATAAATTAAATAACTACTCTAAGTAAAATAAGTTAATTAATTAATTAACAATGAATTATATATGTGCATTCAAATTTAAAAGTTTCCAGTTTCTAGATAATGTGATTCAATTATTTGTCATATTTATTAACATAATATAATTAAATTGGAATAATTCCATTAGTTATTCATATTAATCTATGCAAAATGAGTCTCATAATTCATTTTTCAAAAATTAAATTTTATTATTCACTAATTTCAATTTAATTTTGTCAAAAACTTTTAATGTTTTGCAATTACATTTTAGTATTGAGAATAATTTAACATTAGAGTGTCATGTATTTTTTTAATTTAGTTTTTACTTTTGATATGATTTAAACAGTTTATTTAAAGATTTTTATGGCTTTTATCTTGATTTTAAATATCATAGATTTTAAGTCTCGGCTCTTAATAAGATTTAAATAATATATTTTCTTTAAAAATTATTTTTACAATGAGCAGTAATTATTAACAATTATATTATTGAAATAAGAAATCTTTGTTTTTATCATTAAAACATTTTCATAAAATATTATCTTCATAGTAATACAGAACCCAAAATGAAACTTCTCAGTTAATTTACAATCGGTTAAAACAATTTTAGTTTGGTCTATTGATACTGTAAATTAAAATAAGTAAATATTATTGTAATTCTTTTACTTCGTTTTATATGATTTATAAAATTTAATATATTTTATTAAATTTAACATGACTTCAAGGTATTCGATTACTTTAAATTAATTATTTTTTTCTTTTATCATAATGGTAATAAATTTTATATTTAATATTTTTTATTTATCATTTCATTTAAAGTTTCTTTAGTTTTTGTCGAGGAT
This sequence comes from Schmidtea polychroa, assembly GCA_959609185.1. Classification (NCBI taxonomy): domain Eukaryota; kingdom Metazoa; phylum Platyhelminthes; order Tricladida; family Dugesiidae; genus Schmidtea; species Schmidtea polychroa. The sequence continues at coordinate 18,886 of CAUHTR010000006.1, read as the reverse complement.
TTTTCAATTGCTTACGAATCAACGAATTTTTATTCATTTATCACAAAATATTTATATCAGCAAATTTTCCACTTCATTTCAAATATTTTTGGTCGAATAATTTTTTAACATCAATTTCAGATAATTAGTCCCCCAGCTTAATAATAATTTTATAGTTAAGAAAAAAGTCAAAATAATTATTAAATGAATTTTTAGAAATTTTTAAAGAGATTTTATTTGATGTCATTAAATTTAATAATATTTAGTAGTTTTAATAAAGATAATAATAATAATAATAATAATAATAATAATAATAATAATAATAATAATAATAATAATAATAATAATAATAATAATAATAATAATAATAATAATAATAATAATAATAATAATTTCAGTTGTCAAGCAAAAAGTATTTCATTGAAAAGCCCACCGTTAAATAGCGATGAAATTACACTCATAGTTTTATTTCCCCCAATGTCTATCGAGTTGAAATCCCTTTCGGGAGCCGAAGTTGAAAATGGTAAGCAGCTAAAATTACAGTGCACTGCTGGAGAATCAAATCCGCCTGCTGTTGTTAGATGGAAAATTAATAGATGTGGCCAAATGATGTCTGAACTGGGAAGGAGACCTGTTCAAACGACTTGTAATGAGGAATTACTAGCAGGTAGAATAGTATAATTTATTAAATTATTATTCATTTATTAGCCTCATCGAGTGACAAAATAAACGGCAAATTTGGAGGTTTTTCAATTCAGTCCTATTTCGAAATACATCCAATCTGGAAAGATCATTTGGATTACGTGGATTGTGAAGTCTTTAATCGGGACTATGGAGAAGAACATCAAGTATTGAGGAAACGAATTCAAATTAATGTCACGTTCTCTCCTCAGTTTGAAGGAATTATCAATCACAATTTCTACATAGAGGAAGGTAAAGAATAAATCCAATAAAATCAACCATCATTATTTTAACTATTTTAGGACAAAGTCAAACGTTAAACTTAGAACCTATAGCAAATCCACCGATCAGACATTACAATTGGTTCAGGAATTCCACAAAACTCACAAGGAAAAATGCCCTCTCCGTATCAACTAGCAATGCGAAACTGATTATCAGAAATGCCAAACCAGTCGACATTGATAATTATACATTAGTTGTTGTAAATGACAGAGGAGAATCACAAATAACTATTTACTTAAATATTACATGTATGAATTGTATATTAAAAATGTCGTTGAGATATAAATTATTAGATCAACCGATAATTGTCGGTGATAAATTTGAACGGAAAGAGATCAGTCGTCAGAATGCAGAATTAGAATGTTCAGTACAGTCAAATCCTGCAAATCCTTCCATGTCATATAAATGGACTAAGCTCGTTCCTGGAAAAGGTTACAATGACATTTCCAGTTCAGATTTAGTTCCAGCATTTACAATCGGATGTAATCAAGTAAGTACACAAATACGTTTGCACAACTTAAATATTTATTTGATACAAAATGTGCACATTAACAATTTATTGGTTACGTAATGACAACGGAATGTTTCATCAAATAAACATTTGCGCTCACGTAATCAACTCAAAATGCCGATTTTATTTTTCGGTTGATTTCTATTAATTTTTATAAGTCAATACTAAACATATTTTAACAACGAATAAAATTATGATTTTTAAACAGTCCGTTGGATTTTCAAAAGAATACGAAAAAGAAAAAGAAAAATCATATTTAAAGGTAATGAGAGTTTACACCAGAGGCGGAATTAGGTATTTTAGCGACGGGGCAATGAATAAAAAAAATTTAATTAAAATATATGCAATCGCTTTTTATTACTACTCTCCAAAAATATAATAGGATGCTGTCATTTTGGAAGACCTATGATTTACATATCTACACTTGTTTCACAATTTGACATTCCAAGCTCTTTATTGCATACATTTAATATAAAATCTTCAAATGTTTATGATAAATATATATTCTAAGAAACAACTAAATATCAAAAATGAAATAATATATCAATGAAAACTAAAAAATTTATTACTTTTTATGACTTGAAACACTTTTACTTTGATTGTTTCGAGAAATAAAAATGAGAACACTTCTGTAAAATGTTTAGTAAACTAAAAGGTTATGAAAATCCCTCATTCCGCCCCTGGTTTTGGCTGAATTTCACTTTATGCACAACTTCATTCACAATATTAATACACAATATATAATTATAATTAAATGATATAATTAAAAACTGTTAGTATGGTTTTAAAAATATATATAAAATAATTTTGATACAACATTTTGATATGACATAAATATATCTGTTATTTAATTGTATTAAAGCTTTTGCACAATAGATATAACTATTTATTATTTTATTATTATTATTATTATTATTATTATTATTATTATTATTATTATTATTATTATTATTATTATTATTATTATTATTATTATTTTACTTTTACAACTAGTTTATATTGTAACTAATTTCTAAGTCCTTATTCTTAATTTGTAGTTAAATAATATAAAATTCATCCTTAATATGCAACGTTTTGGGAATTCAAATATTGGTAATATTATGATTATTTAGTAAAAATTAAAAAAAGGTTGTGGCTTATGCGGCAGAAAGATTATAAATTCTTGAACTGCACATAAATAGTTTGTGAAGTCTTGGTTTAAATACTTGAGCTTAAATAATAAACAGTAATCCTGCCGTTCTTTGTCCTTTGTTAAAAACGGTTTTAAAATGTTGATGTCAAGGAGTTCACAGAATACATTTACTGACGGAAAAATTGTAACTATTACATTTGACTGTATTTTGTCAATTGATAGGCTATCGGAAGGTCACTAAACTGAATGTTTGGGTAAAAGTCAAACTAAGAAACTAAATTAAAATTTATTTCTTTGACAAACCTATTAGTTACTTACCACATAAACGGAAAGAAATAATTTTTACTGCAAGAATATGAAAGGATAAGAATTTTTTTATCAAAATACAAGTTTATTAACAGTATGTAAAGAAATGAAAAACTAAAACATTTTAATAAAAACAATGTACCAAATAAATTCAAAAATTAGTCTAAAGTGCTACTGTTCGAAGGGTTTAGTTCAGATATAAAGAGTCAAAGGTTTTGAAGGGTTTTGAATCTCAATTTTGTATGAAAATATTGTAAAAGTGCATAAAGGTTTAAGACTGATAAAGGTACCTTAATTTGGCATAGCGCACAGAAATTGAATTTTTTATCACCGGATTGCGTTACATTATAAAATATGACTTGAATTTGAAGGTGGACATTGAGCAATGCAAATTTTCCAAACCATTCATTAACAACTTTTGTATTAGGATTGGATAAATATTGGATGTATAAAATGGCCAAAAGGTGTAAATAGGATATTTCCGTTGTGGAATAACGTAGGAAGAGGTTAAACGGTAAATGCTGGAGAATTTTGTTTTATTGTTTTATGGAAGTATCAAAATGATGATAAAAAATAAATTAAATCTATTATCAAATCAAAAATATTTCTTTCTAATCATTTCAACCCTTTTAACCTTATTCGTTGCGGAAAATTATAAAATTAAAGAACAATTAATATGCACCTTTGATTTGATTCTATCAATCAATCGTTTGGACAATTGCAATATTATTTTACTAATGATTTTAAAAAATTATTTCCTACGAATGTAGGCTGAATGGAAAGGAACTCCAGAGAAAAGTAATTTCAAATATTTTTCAAAGTGTATGGTCAAATCTCAGTTCGAGATGACAAGTCTTTTTATCATTTATGAAGTGGACAGAAATGATGTAGGACTCTACAAATGCGTTGTTAATAACGGAATCCGTGGAGATGTTGTAAAAACAATCGAAGTAACGAAAGAGTGTAAGTTTATTATTATTTATTATTTAAGTTGAAATTTCATTTCACAGTTACACCCCAAATTTTGTCGTTACCAAAGTTTTCTAAAGCAGCCGGCAATCTAGGGGAGGAAGTTAGTTTATTCTGTTACATCAGATCATATCCGAGTCCTAAGATGACATGGTTTTTCGGGAGATATAACACTTCTGTTAGCGCAAATTCCAAATATCGAATAAATATTACCAGATTTCGAACTGGGTTTTATGTTGCTCAATTAAAAATTGTGAACTTGCAAAGAACAGATCATGGAAGTTATGTTTGCAAGGTGAAATTGTAAATTCATTGTTTATTGTCTAAAAATATATATTTAGGCAGAAAATGGTAAGGGTTCTGATTCTCGAAAGATTGAGGTTTCTGGTACAAGTACTCCAGATGTACCATTAGAAATACAAATAGTAAATAAATCGCAGACACAGATCGAAATATCTTGGATACAGGGATTTGATGGAGGATCAATCCAAACTTTCCAAGTATTATGTTTTATTGAGTAATATGATAACTATTATCTTTAAGGTACGATGGAAAGAGAAATCTTCGACAAGTTTATACAGATATGAAGATGTGGCATCAGATGATACTAAAACAACATTGTCTTTTATTATTACGGGTCAGAATTATATAAAAATAATGCCCATTTTTAATGAAATAATATTCTGTAGGATTGAAAAGTGATACCGTTTACCTTATTAGTATCAATTCTAGGAATTCAAAACACGGAACAAGTCCGTTTAGTAAAACAATAATAACTAGTACAATGAGCGGTAAGATTATTATTATTATTATTATTATTATTATTATTATTATTATTATATTAATTATTAAAAGGTTTTGTTTCTGCATTTAATAAAGCGATCAATTTTTGAGTTTTAAATTTAAATTTTATTACCATATATTTTTCCATAAATGATCTTATTTTTAAAGTTTTTTACAATCAATTTCGAAGTAATAAATGCATTGAATTTGTACAATTATTTAAAATAAGAAATTATATATTTATGCAATTTTTGAGAATATTTTTTGCAGATTTAATCATTATAATTATTAATCGGATTAAAATGAGATTATAATTAATCTTGATTTAACTTAAATTAATTTACAAATATATAGATGTTTTAAATAAAGTTTATTTTGAAGAAATTGAGTTAAATTTTCTTCAATGTACATATTATACAGATTTGAAAATTAAACAATGTCATGCAATTTTCTTAATAGAAATGAATTAGTTAATTAATAATCAAATTTTGTTTTATTGAGCAATTCAAATCAAATTTAATCGTATAATAAATAACAGAAATTGTAAGTAGATTCACATTTTATTTGATGATTAATCAATGAGATTTGTTTAAATCAATTTCATTATTTTTCTTAATTTTATTGTATATATATATATTTGAAAGAAAATACAAAATGTTTTTGTAATGAAACAAAGAATAAATTGGTGTAAGCAATAAGTAGGAATAAATTTTTGAATTTATTTCAACATTTATAATTATAATTTATTTTAAAATTGTATTAAAACTCTTTTAAAGTAAAACTGCAGTTTAAGTGTAATACTAATTAAAAGGTTTTTATTTATTTCATATTATCATTGATTAAATTGTTAATTAATTTGTTTTAAACTATTGTTAATTTTAATGTTAAATATATTTTTAAGATATCGGTTTTATTTAATTTTTAAAAGAAATTACCAATAATTATAATAACTATTATTAATTTTATTATTATTATTATTATTATACTAATACTAATAATAATAATAATAATAATTATATATAATACTACTACTACTAATAATAATAATAATAATAATAATAATAATAATATATAATACTACTACTACTAATAATAATAATAATAATAATAATAATAATAATAATAATAATAATAATAATAATAATAATAATAATAATAATAATAATAATAATAATAATAATAATAATAATAATAATAATAATAATAATAATAATAATAATTTGTAATTCAGCTGATAATGAAAGGGAAAACAATCAACCAACATATCCTATCATTCAACCCAACAAGCTACAGGACAACACCATTCTATTTATCGTTGCGGCTAGTGTATTTGGTTTTGTGATACTAGTAGTCAACATTCTCGTAATCATTTTTGTGTTGCGAAGGCGCCGTCAAAGATCAAGAACTGCCAAATTAGAAGCTCGTTACAATAATCCCAAATCTCTATTAGCCGCTAGCAATGGATTGATATTGAGCCGGGATGATTCTTTGAAAGACTCGAATTTCAGTAAGTTATAAATTGATGATTTATAGATAAAATGTAAACAGCACTTGAATGGCGAGGAGATTGGGTGAGAAATTTCGCTAGTTGAAATAAGAATTGAGGAGAGGTTTTAATTTTATTTTGACTCCCGGTCTCTTAAACTTTATTATCGCAAATAAGAATGGTGAGTATATATCGTATAAAAAAATTAATGACAAATAAGTCTCTATTTTTTTCTTCTTAGAATATAATTAGAAGACAGAGAGAAACAGTGATAACAGATGGAAAAATAGTTTCTTTTTAATTATTCACAATAAATACAAAGATATCTATTTGGGAAATTTATTAGAAAATAAATAAATCAATAATTTATTTCTTATTTTATAACATCTACAAGAATCCAAGAATATTTTGTTTTAATGTGTTAATATTTATTTTTTTAATAAAAATACATAAAATTATTATTTAATGATTTTATTTCATTTTATCTTTTACTGTAGATTATTTGAGAAGTGATATGGTGGAACTTTACCCAAGAGGTCTAGACTCATCCCAAATATTGCATCACAATCCTCATCAAATCCATTCTTTGCGTCGATCTATTCCAGATGATCAAAAAACTTTCAGCAGTTTTGAAACTGGATCTGATGATGCCAGAGAGGATTTGTTAAGGCGACAAAAAGAAGTGAGTTAAGATTTAAAATTTAAGAAGGTTTTTATAATAAAAAAAATTATTTATTAATAAAACACTTTAAGGAATACCTTCTCAAAGATTATTATTGAACATTTATTAATGATACATTATTGTTTGACCTCAAAATAGATTCTGTTATAAAACATATATGTGATCATGAAATAGTTGCACATAAAATTCATAATGGACAAAAGTGATTTTATAATGTTAAAAAAACATTATTTTTCGTTCATTTATTTTTCAACATTATTTTTCGTTCATTTAAGCATATGCTATGATCATGACCATGACTATGTTGTGGGTGAAGATTTTATCTTTTTTCATGTCCAACTTAATACTATATTGTTATATGCAGAAATTATGTAACATTTTATGTTTCATAACAGTGACAAAGTCATAAATCAAAATATATTTCTCATGAAATTCATCATGTAACTAAAGAAGACATTAAGAAAATTGTAAAAAGATTTGTCTAGTAACGTTTGTCTTTTTGTTATCTGATAGATAATTATCTAATAGTGGTATTAGGAAAGAGTAGTTTAATAATAATAATAATAATAATAATAATAATAATAATAATAATAATAATAATAATAATAATAATAATAATAATAATAATAATAATAATAATAATAATAATAATAATAATAATAATAATAATAATAATAATAATAATAATAATAATAATAATAATAATAATAATAATAATAATAATAGTAATAATAATAATAGTAATAATATCAATAATAATAATAATAATAATAATAATAATAATAATAATAAAAATAATAATAATAATAATAATAATAATAATAATAATAATAATAGTAGTAATAATAATAATAATAATAGTAATAATAATAATAATAATAATAATAATAATAATAATAATAATAATAATAATAATAATAATAATAATAATAATAATAATAATAATAATAATAGTAATAATAATATCAATAATAATAATAATAATAATAATAATAATAATAATAATAATAATAATAATAAATATTAATAAAAAATAATAATAGAAATATATGAATAAATTATTATTATAAACATAAATGTACATAAATATTTTTATTTTTTTTTTCAAAAGCTTTTATAAAATTATTCATTTTTCAAGTCAGCGTTCATATATTTTTAATCAAGTCGTCTAATTTCTCAGATCGACTCATTTGACGGGATTTGTCATTATTAAAAAGTAAATAATTAATGATCGTATCTATTTTTGTGAGTTTAGAAAAAAAATGATAAAAGCAATGATACTTATATATTTTTTCTCATTCGATTGGTGATTCGCAAAACCAGTTTTGTGAGTAAATATATTTTGTTAATTTTATCATAAAAAATTATATAAATGTTTATGTGTAGGTGTGTGTCAATTTGTTTATGAAATTCAAAGTACATTGGCATAGAAAACAATAATGTTGTTAATAAAATTTTAAAATATTTAAAATTTAAAATTTAAAAAGTTTTTTAAATTATTTAGAATTATTTTAAAATTATGCATATTTTCAGCCAGTGTACTTTATCAATGAATTTGTTGTATTTTTTGTCTTTTCTTAAGGAATGTTCTCTTTATTGATGTTGTTATTTTATGTTTAGTTTGGATGTTGTGGTATAGACCCTAACAGTCAGAAAGGATCTATAATTGTTGCTTATGATCCAATTACGAATTCTTCTTACTATGCTCCGGCAAATGCAACTTCGCCTACTCCGATCTATTTACAACACGGAATGTATGATCAAGACACGATGAGTACACTTTTATCACCTATTCACGAAGGAGGTCAAAGGCAACTGATGACTTTTATGAGCATGATTCCTATTAATGGTCAAAGAAATTCTTCATCGTGTGGATCGGTACATAGTGGTGGGAATTATTCAAATACTCCTCAACAAATAATAACAAGTAACATAAGTCCAGCTGGTTCGATTATAGCTTCAGATTCTAATCATCAAAACAATAGCCCTTCTGACAATATGAATATTAATTCTGGTTCTCAAAATGGAAATCTCGATCAAAATCAAATTAATACCAATCATTTAAACACATATAATAATAATTCTACTAACCCTAGTAAGTTGTTGTTACCTCTATGTTGTCTTTTACCTGTCAATAAAAATATTTTTTTCTAATTTAACCTGACTGGTTTCTTTTCTTTTAGCTCCATATCGATCAAGGGTAGTAAGTCCTCCGTTAATGAGTTACAATATTGCCCCTCAACACCGAGAAGCGTACGCAAATGAATTAAGAAAGGCGCAATTATCAGGCAATATTTTGGTCAATCCAACTGTGAGTATCATATATAATATTTTCAAATAAAATATTCTTTAGCTCACACTATTTTCTATTATAAATAACTTTTCTCTCTTGTTTATAAGGAAATATTATATATAGTATCTCTTTTATTTTACATCTAATTCTTAAAACTAATTTTAAAATAATGACGATATGCTATTTCAACAAAAGGAAAATATATAAAACTTATAGAAATGAAAATAATTACTATCTTTTATTATCTTTCTATAATTAAGCACATTTTTTATTTTTCCGCATATGCAAGAGTAAAATATTTTCTTGTTTTAATGTCTTTTATTTATTTGTAATTGGTTATTAGAATGTAATATATTATTAATGCTAACTAAATAAAGTATTTTATTCAAACAAAATAAGCCACGTCTTTGCAAGTATGAAATTTGTTAGCATAAAAATTATTTTAATGGCCTCTCGAGAATTTTTTTGTGACGCGCTTACATTTTTATTTTGTTGTTTTATTACATCTTTTCGTTTTTCAATACAAATACTAAAAGAAAACTTTAAAATAGCGATAAATAATTCTAATTTCAATATTTTCGTTATTGATGAAATTTTACATAATTTTATTTAAAATATTTTCTGAATATTTCAATAAACAAATTCTAAAATTATTATTGCTTCTTTAAAATTTCACATTTTACCAAAGTTTGAAAATATATGGTCGATTCACAATAATTTACCACATAAATAAAAAGGGATTATTGTAAAATTATTTTGTAAGAATTATTAGGGCAATTAATTTCTTAATTGTAGATCTTTTTCTTTAACTTTTTTTTCTTTTGATATTTTTTAATTGCCATTACAAACAAAGATCAAATGAAACTGATTGTCAAAATTATATTAATTCGATATCACCAGAAATAAAAGAATTTTTTAAATTTTTTACCAGAAAATTTATTAATAAATTTTTGTATTCTTTGAAAATTTACATGAATTAACCTATATATGTTATATAATATATATGTTTATTAATATATGTATATTAACCTATTCATATGAAAAAAAACGACGTAACTTTAGTTTTGTAAACCTTCTAATGATATTCTAATTTAATGTTAATGATCTTTTCACAGGGACGCAATCTGAACGGTGAAATGTAGATTCGTACCTAATTTAATTAGAGTTTCCGGATTAGTCTTTAAATATGCTTAAATATTTAATATTTTTCTCAAACCTCTTACATAAGTAGAATATTGCATTTTTATCATTAATGTTTTTCGTTTTTATATTTGCTTTTAAAAACTATATTAAATAGGATTTTATTTAATTTATTTAAAATTGTTTCTTATTAATTTTTTGTAAATCATGAAAATAATATTTTGCTTATTTAATAGCTTTTTGTAAATTTAAAAACTAAAATAAGAATATTTTTTATTTTTCCATTTTATTCTTTAACTTATTTTAAATAAGTTTTTTATAGCTTTCCATTTTTCTTTAATAATTTATAAAAGTGTTAAGTTTTTTTTCTTGTTTTAACTTTTCAAATAAAAGATGAAATAAATTATGGTCGGGGATTTCATACTTTCGAAAGATGTAGAAAAATAAAATTAGAAACGCTATTCAAACATCACTTATACAAAATATTTTGACAGGTTATAAACATCAAGTATGAAAGAAAATATAAGATTTTAAATTATGTAAAAATTTTATGAAAAAAATTTATATTTAAATTTTAATCAATTAAATGATTTAAAACAGTTTACAACTTCATTGAATCACTCATAAATCCCTTATTGTGCTCACTAATATTAATCAATCTCTTCAATCAAAGGCTTGAATACGAAAATGACGTGTAGTCATTCCTATGTATGTGACATTGCATTCCTGACATAAATTGAAAAACAAGATCTAAACACAATAAAAAGAATAATGAAATTTAATTTAATAATTAAATTTTTAATAACAAATAATTCATGAAAATATTTACTAACTTAATCCATTAACTAATCCATTCATCAAATTAGTCGTCCAGACTACAAAAAATGTCATAAATTATATTATGTTGAAATAGAGGATTATTAGATTTCTAAAGACTTCGGTCGAATAAAAACTCTTGTCTGGCTCAGTGCGTCTTTCAAATAACTATACGATACCTAACAAAATAGCAACATTTATTTCCACGTACAAATGCATAATAAATTTTCAATCAAATGAATTCGCTTTTTTAAATAATTATGCCAAGGCTTCTTGATAGCGTCATTGGTTTGGGAGAGAATTCAAGACTAGCAACAATTTCAATAAGAGCACGATTAGAATATGACAACAATTTCTTTTGACCACTTGGTAATTTTACACGTTTTTTACCAGTTCCAGTGTTATGTGTGACAATGATAGCGGAACTTTCACTGGCACAAGCAACGCATCCTATATTTCCAGATTTCAGTTTAAGATGGCAGACAATAGTCCCTTCTGGAATTGAGTGGTTAGGTAAAAAACTAGGAAGATTTTTCTCTGCTTTCTTTCGGTAGTAAACACATTGACCAGTTTGCATTCCTTCTGCAGTAATAAATGTTTATATTATTTCTTTGTATTCATAAGCATCTTTCCCAAACTAAATGATTAGTGTCACCAACAAAACTTTAATTAATTACTTTTTTTTTATTTCTTTTTTTGAATTTTTATTTCCACTATAGATCAATGTTTATTAAATTATTGGATTCGTTTTTCTTTTTTCATTTGCTATCTGTTTCACTTCTTGTAAGTTATTGAGTTTTAGATTTTTTGATTTTTATTTAATTTTTGCAATTTAATAGATGTATATAGTTTAGGTCAGAGGTGCCCAAACAGTGGATCGGCACCCCCTGTGAGGTCGATTACTTTTTTTGAAGGGTCGCGAAAAAAATGAATTTAATAATATTACAATATTTAAGGTTAAACAGACCAGAGTGTTCATAATTCACTTACTTTTTATAATAAAAGGATGATGCTTGAAATTTTACATTATGTTGATTTTTATATTTTTAAATTTCTCTAATTTTTATATTTTTCAAAATTTGTTTATTTTAATGCTTATAACTGAATTAACGTTAATTTTTAGTTTATTAAAATTATATTTGTCGTAGCCACGTATTTGTCTCATCTTTTAATGTTTATATTTTTAACCCCATGTTATCTCCGACCAGAAGTTAAATAATTAAAGACTTAATTAAAATTTGTTTTTTAATTTTTAACATTTGCGAAATATTTTATCAGATTTTAGTATACTTCCTAAAAGTACCGCTGGGGTCGTATTTAAAAATGGGGTCGCGATCGGAAAAGTTTGCACACCACTGGTTTAGAATAGGATTTAGAAAAGTTCTTTTCTCCGTTTATTTAAGGCAGTCGCAGTTAAAAAGGACTGTATTTATTTTTTAAAAAATAATAATTATTTCAGCAATGAACTCAATTATTATTTCAGGTAAATTTTCGAGGAAAATCATTTTGAATCGAAAAGCACATTTGAAAGCTCATAAAATTTTCAGTTGGCGCAACACAATATAAAATATTTTAATTTATTATTGACAAAAATATAATGGAAAAATTATGTCTAATCGGCGATTGTCTAAAAACATTTACAGAGTGAGGAAATCTCAAGATATGCTTGTTAGAAAAAGATAAAAGAAATTACATTTTCACTTAAATCTCAATCAGAAATTTCCGAAAATTCTGTAAACTTAAAAATCATATCAATTAATTTCACTTTTCTTTTGTTTTAAATTAATTTTCAATTATCTTTATCATCATTCAAAACCGATTACAATTAATTAATTGAATAAATTATAATTTTTATTTCTTAAAGTAATTTTAATTCATTTTTAATTATTATAATAATTTTTTTTCAATTTTCACCACTGATTTCTTTTCAATTGACATTGTTTTTATTAAACAGCTTGATTATGAATCAGTAAAGATATCGATGTTTGTTTGATATTCACAAATTTTTGGGATTGCTTTTTTCAAGTGACTTTGATCATATATTATGATGACTTTTGAAATACATTTTATATTTTTTAATTGACGATTTTTAATTGATATAATCTATTTTAATTATGAATGGAAAATGATTTAATTATTCTTTTAGATGTTCAATCGTCAATCGACGACTAATCCGCACCAGTTGATAGGAAACCCGCCTTTAATATCTCCTCACATCATAAACTCGTCAGGACAATCCATATCGATGCCAATTTCATTTGAGAATCCGTCTCCGAACTTTAACAGCATTAACAATTGTCATGAAACAATGCGGAGTAACGACACTCATTATAATTCACTTCTTGTGCCTACTACACTTGAAGGAAAAGTCTCTCAAAAATATCGCTGTGTCGACAATGACACTAACAGCAGCCAAACTCCGAACGCCGACCGTTCTATAGAATTCATCAATTCAGCAATGGAAGATTCTTTGCATCAAAACAATCACTCAGATTCCCAATATCTGCCTCGACCAAATATAATATGATAAAAACTTTAATAGAATATTATTATTATTATTATTATTATTATTATTATTATTATTATTATTATTATTATTATTATTATTATTATTATTATTATTATTATTATTATTATTCATCACTTGTATATTTTCTTACATTGATTTCTATTAAATTTTACCATAATCGAAATGAAGAAAGTTTTATCCAAAAATTTTTTTCATTCGATTGCTAAAATTGAATTTTTAAATTCAAAGGTTTTTAAAAATTTTAAAAATTCACAAAATACACACAAACACAAACACAGAGTACATTTTTAATGCTGCCTTTTTTATTGTGTGATGTAATAAATTTTTAATTTTAGTGTTTTTATTTGATTGTAATATTGGAATAATTTGGAGGGGATATTTAGTAATGTTGTTTTATTGAAGGTTTGGAAAATAAACTGTAAAAAATCTGTTGAAATAAACGCATGCTATATTTGTGATAATTTAAACAAAAGTTTCGGTGATTTTGAAATACAGTATCTGAAATATTTTTCAGATTTAGAATAGAAGTTTTTCTCGGCATGTAAAATTTATAGAATATAATGTGTCCTCCAAATTATTTATCAGGTGAACTATTTTAGATATGATTATTTATTTTTAGTAAATTTTAATTCCACTAAAACCCTAAAATTGGGGAAATACTTTAAACATTTGTTGGATTTAGATTACTGACTTTTTTTATTCTTTAATCAATAAATAACAAAATTTCCAATTCATATTAAAAAAGAATGATTATTATACAAATAATATGATTATGTACAAAATAAATAAGTTGGCATATTACTCATTAAGTTTCGAGACTGATTTTTATAAGAACAGTATTCCCTTTTGATTGGTACCTACTAAATAATTTTGGCAATCTTTAAAACAATAATCACCTTTAGTTAATCTTTTAAATGCCAAATTATTTGTAAGGTTATGTACTATAGGCTGAGAAATTTCTAGCAAAATCAAAATCTAAAAACATGTTATGAAAACTAGACACTCGATCTTGGCTAATAAAATGAGTACAAATTCAAACACTTTTACACTCTGATTTTGTATGCGTGGCTTGGTGTGCACGAAAATACAGAGTTGGTAAATCGTGTATGGCGATTAAATCGTTATTAGTCTTCTGAATATTAAGTTTTCATTTAAACGAACTTTCTATCTTCTTTCGTCTTATTGTCTAATTTTCTTTATTTTAATATCTCTCAGGTCACAAAATTAATAATTATTGTTTATGATTCTTAGTCCTTTTACATAGTAAATCTCCGTATAATTATTAAAATTTGAACAATATCATTTCTCTTTGATATTCTCTAGAAAAGAAGTTCTCAACCAGTGGTACGCTTACCTTAAGGATACACCATTTATTGTAAGGAGTGGGCAAGAAGAAATATTTGTAGAGAAAAAGACAATAGTCGAAGTTAAAGTTCATATCGTTAATTGAACACTGACGTTCGGTAATTAATTAATTAGCAATTTATGTTTGTCGGTGCAATATTTTTACAAAAGTATATCTGTTATGTTGTTTTCATCTGTTTTGTGCTTTCTACGATGTCTCATGAAGTTTTTATCAATTTAAAGATGTAAATAAATATCTTGATTCAGAATCCGTACAAACGGGAAATTTGGAAAATGTTTTTGGTGCTCTTTTCTTGGTTAGTCGCCTTTTCCCAATTGTGCAATTTTACTTGACAGAAATATGCATGTCACTTGATCCGATATTTCTTGTATACGTTGGTTGCCTGGGCTCTACTATGTCCTTCTCTGATTACATTTTTATATTTGAATGGCAGTTTCAAAAGATTGGACATAGCCATATCAATGAGTTGGACATAAAGTGGCAATTATATCTAAAATTCTCGATAATTTTGTACTATTATGTGCAAGCAAGAGAAGCAATATTACAGAAGAGCAAATAATAAACATTACAGAGATGGGTTAAAATATCTGTGATCAATTTATAAGAGGGTTGTTTGCTGTATGGATTGTGACTCTTTTAAATGAGAGCTTTGAATGGAAAGAAGAAAAATCCACATTCCCTGGAATTTTGAAAAATTATAGATGCAAACAATTCGCCTAAAGTATGTCAAGCCATCATTGGACACTAAAATCTCAAGTTATGGCTTTATTTGATAAGAGTTTTACCTCAGGTACGGTTAACAATAAGGAATAGCCCAGATTCATAAAAATCATAAAAACATTTTGCTGTGAATTATGTTTAATCCCCCGACAGAAGCATCTCCATTTCAATTTATAGAAATTATTAACAGCTTTAGGACACTCGAAAGACTGATGAAAGAAAGTATGACAATTCTCAAATGTATTCAGGACAGTGAATTTGTGTACATAAAAAAAAGATCTATGAAAATCGTTAGAAGTCTCGTAAACATATGTAGAAAAGGCTTCACAAAATTGGCTGCGATTTAAACAAAATATCAATCATAATTAGATCCAGGAAATAATTTACAGTTTGAGATCTTTATTTGTAACACAATTATAGAAACAATTATAAAATAAATGAATAACACTTGAAAAAGGCAATGCTGAAAATTTGTTTTAAATGTGGATAAAACATTCACTTATAGTGGAAATATAAATCATGAAAAATGAAATTGACAAATCCATAACGGCATGAGTTTTTGTTAATTATTAAATAAAAATTTATTAACAATCTTCCTACATCAGGGATTCCCAATTTCGGGTACGCGTATCTTCGCCTTAAACTGACAAACATTGAGCCCGTTATTTCTTCTTTAGTTATTAATAAACAGGCCCAACCTTCTCAATAACTATTTTTTAAGTCATAATTATATTTTATTTATATGTTTAGCAGTAAATATATATATTATTATAAAAACCTTTTTCCAATTTTACCACTAATTATTTTTTCCATTGAATTTATTAAAAAGAGAGCTTGAAGACTATAAATCAGCTAATATATCGATGTTTTTTGATACTCATGAATTTTCGGCACTGCCTTTTTTTCACTTATCTTTATTACAAATCTCCATTGCATTTTATACCCATTAAAAATTAGGTTTACCGGTACGCCATCAAATTGTTTACAAGGTACAGGTATGGTACTATGAAAAGGTTGGGAACCCCTGCTCTAGATTAAAAATGTAAATAATTTGCAATTTACATTATTATTGTTATGTAATTATTGCATATTTATTACATAAATTATACACGAATTTTTTTTTTTAATTTTTCTATTATCATATTTCTTAATTAGTTAAAGTTTTTGAGGGTTGCGTATGATTTTTGTCAAATTTAGGAAGTCGAGAATGTTAGATGTTTTCTTTAATCTATTTTAGTCATTGCTTTAGTCTCATTTTATAGTTATTGCTTACATTAATTAGTCTAGTTTTGTCAAATATGTTCAGTTTGAAATCTTAGAAACTTTCACTTTCATAGTTTTAAAAGAAAAATATAAATTGCAGTTATTTTATTGTGTAAGGCTCTTGCTGAATAATTAAGTGTATATCAAGGCTTTGGAAGGGATTAAGTGGTCAAAAAAATATTTCGGCACAGCTTTTATCAAGTTTTGAAACACGCACTTGATAAAGGCTGTATCGGAATATCGTGTACCTTATATATTGTTTTGTCTTACAAAAATTAATATGAAAATTATTGAATTAAAAAAAAGATCTCTGATCCTAATCTAATTAATCTTCTAAGGAAACTAATTGAAGGATAAAACATCATTTTTTGAATACAAATTATAGACAAAGCTATCTTTCAAAGATTTACTGTCGTATTTCTACTTGAATAAATAGAAATGAAAAAGGTGCAATTTCATGGACTTTGCCGACTGATATAATAGTGAGACAATAGTGAATTTAACAATCTTCACTTACTGAATAACATTGACACTAGCTTTCAGTAAAATATCTTAAATGAAAAAACGGACATTTTAAAACCTCAGAGAATTAGTGTAACTTGCATAAAAATGGCAAAAGATGCTCCGTTCAAGACTTCTGGTATTCAAAGGAGTCTTGAAGGTTGATTGGGTCCTAGAGTGCAATTTATTCGTTTCATTACAAAGATCATTATTAAACATTTCATTCAAATGTATGTTTTATTTATTATTCCTTACTCTTGAAGAGGTCTATTGTTCAATCAGTTAAAGCAGGGGTGGCCAACCTTTTTGGTAAAAGGGCCATTACAATATTTTTGAATAATGCGGCGTAAATTTTTAACTAATGCTTCTGTGCTAATTCCAACTAAGGAACAGGAGAAGCGCAGTAATAGCCCGTAGTGGGGTCTGAGACAACCGCTAAAAAAACAATAAAGCATTTGCGTGCATGTTAAATAAATTATGCTTCTTAGGTACAGGATAAACTGGCACTATTTATACTTGATAGCCCTGATTATAAAGCATAATGAATCGGGCAAATTTTCAAAATGTAGCATACAAAACTAATTGGTTAAAATAGATAAAAATATGAAATAAACAATAAATTTTGTTCAATATTTATATATTCTTTGTGTTGCATTTATTACATTTTTTGTATTATATCGTATTTTAAAAAGTTTTTATTATATTTTCAAAATATTAAAGCATGCGGGCCGCCAATTGATGACCCGCGGGCCGCCGGTTGGCCACTCCTGAGTTAAAGGAATGTTATTATAGCCATAGGTTTAATTCAAGGTTTAACGGAAAAATTGTGTAAATTTCACTTGGTGTAAAACAAAATATCTTTTAAACATTCATTTTTCTTTTTTTCAAATTAAAGAAATTGGTTTTTCTGAAATTTCTATTTTTATGCGAGTCTTTAAGTCTCACCACGTACTTCAGATAAATTGCATTCCCAATTTCACAAATACATTTTCAATTTATTTATTGTAAAATTTGTAATTATTTAAACAAAATAAAGCAGTACCTAAAGATAAGGTTCATTGTTTTGCTAAGTCTAGCAAAACGATTATGTATTCCCTTCGGTCAAGAATCATAGAATTAAAATGGGTTTTGTTTTAATGTTTTGAATAATTAATAATTAGTATAAATAATATTGGATAAACTCTTGTGTGCTTAGTTTTTAAAATCTATTTTACTTTTTCCCAAGTTGAATAAAGATATTTATTAAAAAATTAAATTAAATTAAGGGAAATATCAATTGAAAAATATTTTATATAAATCAGTTCATCTACTTGGTATTATTCTTTTGTTATTAGTAAAACAAAGAATGTAATTTATATTAGTTAAAGTAAAATAAAATTAATAAATAATAGATATTGTGTTAGTTATATACTTTTAATTTAAAAAGGTATTTTTAACTGATATTTA
>CAUHTR010000005.1:399301-405146 GCA_959609185.1 Schmidtea polychroa | reverse complement strand
TTTATGAAATAATTCAGAATCAAGCACCGTCTATTTCTGCTAATAAAATACCTTTTCACTCAAGTCATGGTTGGTTCCCAACGATTTAAGATATTGCAGAAATAATGGAAGGAACAGGAATTACATGAAAATTACTTAATTGAAATTGTAAAAAATTTTGGTGAAAACGAAAAGATGTTGAAATCTAACGTTGAAGACTATGAACCCAGAGCATTCACAACTAAAGTACGTTCGCGAGGTATTTGTGTTAGGAAGAAAATTTTGAAACTGTTTTCAAGAACATGATCCGAATGTGAACGAGCTCTCAAATTTCTGGTTTAAAATTCTGTTCTCAAAAAAATGGTTTATTTCAGACTTTTTTCCAGAAAAGTCTCAGCAAACTACAACTTAAATCAATACACCAACTGAAGAAGGAGAATCTAATGAGATTATGTTATCCAGTGATGAATCTTTTTTTTTCTATGAAATAAATTTTTATGTTTTTTTTTAAATGAATTCAACTATTTTTATGTTTTCTATGATTTAAATGATATTTTTATATTTATTAAGTGTATTAGTCATATTTTTTGTTCAATAAATGTCTAAAAAAAGCTTATTTATAGTCATTTTCGTTTTACTCGGTATTTCCATATAAAAATGATATTTTTGAATTACACGGTTTTGTCAGGAACGTATCTACCTTGTAAAACGAAGGATAGGTTCTATAATGCACAGATTCATTGCACAATATGATAACGACAATTAATTTATTTATTCCAATTCTAACGGAACATTAGATGCAGTGCCGGCTCAGTGAATCCATGCGCTGTTCAGGGCATATAAGAAATTATGGTAAAAATAAATACAAATTTTACCGTCATATTCTATTAATCGACTATTTTCAAAATTTTCATATTAAAATTATGTAATAATTAAATTTATTAAAAATATCTTTGCATAAATAACAGTGAAAATAAATTAACTTGTTTAAAATTGTGGATGTTTTAATTTTTGAGTTAAAAAATTTATCACGCATCCATAATTTTGTTTATTCTTATTGAATGTTATTTAAAACATCAAATAATAATCTTTCTTCCAAAGTTAATTCATCTTGAAATTATCAGTGTAGTGAAGATTTTGAAATTGAAATCAAGGAATTAAAAGTACAAAATACAATTTGATACAACTTAAAATAAAATTTTACTTTTCTGGATCCAAATGACATAAGGTCATTTAAAACACCAAACATGCAAATTTATTTCAGAAAAACCTATTAACACATTCACTGCCAAGTATGAGATAAGTACTGCTGAATAACAGCAATAGCAGTAGTTTTCATTGAAAATTTAGTAGCAAAACTTTGAAAAATCTAAAATTTATTAAAAAATTACAATTTCCTGTGGCGTAGAGATACAAATATATTGGCGGTCAATGTGTTAATAGTCATTATTGACAGACAATTTAATCTTTTTCGAGAAATACGAAATCGTAGATATTGTTTAATTAATTTTAATATCAAAAATATTTTTTCATCAATTACTACTGACATTGGAAGTGTCAATAATATCCGCAAGGAAATTGCCGAATTTTGAAATATATTAAATAAATTGTTTGAGTAAAAATGTATAACATGTTTAATGAATCACAATTATTTAGTCCTTTTGTATCTTTTAATTTCCTCAGTCCGTTGTAATACTGGTGCATTTATATCGCTTTTTTCGATATTATTTAAAGTTTCATTATCATCTTTGTGCCGGTCACAATATCATAATTATCGTACAAAATTTATTATTATTTATAAGATATTTAAATATTAAAAATCACATATTATATGAAGTAAATAAAATATATTTGTTTATATATTCTCTTTAATATTCTTTATTTCCAAATTCAAATTCAATTCAACATGTCAAACGAAGTCATTGAAGTTTGCACTGAAGCCGAACATATTTTATATAAATGTGATATTCTAGTACCGAGTTATTTTGTATCACAACTTCTATAAACGTCTTTCTTCTCATAAATGTGTTTTCTTTAAACTCTGTACGAAACGATCTAGTCTAGATGAATTCATTTGAAGTTATGATTCCACATTATAAAACTTACAACACATCATACCATTTTAACATCTGAATTTCTAAATCACTAATAATTTCTGTAGCTTCTGCTGAATCTACTCCACGAATTAGCAATTCTTCAATCTCCATAATGCTAGTCAAGAATGCCAATTTTCTTTGTGTGAATGGGAAGAATAGGAACAGTAAAACAAGTAGGCAGGGATTTACAAAAGTCGCTTCACAAATATTTTTACGTTTATTAGTGATAAAGAAAGTTCACATATACAGTCAGCCGTATATGTTTATTGTTTATATCCGACCAACTTTAGCTGCTGTAAAACAACATTATATAATTAACCCAAAAAATGAGATCCTCAATCAAAATACCAATTTTCAATTTATGATTTTAATTTTAATTTATATATATATATATATATATATATATATATATATATATATATATATATATATATATATATATATATATATATATATATATATATATATATATATATATATATATATATCGTATCTTTCATAAGGCACACTTAAAATCCTTTCATTTTTTCAAAAATCGCCAGTGCGCCTAATGTATGGTTGTGCTTTCTGGCTTTCTGACCTAGAACCGATTTTACAACTAAATCCGAAATATAAAAGTTTGTATAATCTAAAAAAATAGATAAAATTATAGTATACCTATGCGTAAAAATTCAATGTTCCGAAAGTTAAAAGTTATTATATAGGAATTGAGAAAGTGACAAAAAAATAATTTTACATACAAACACAGCATACATAATATAAAATACACCAAACGCCACTGAGATGCATTTCCTATAATATAACAAAAAAATCAATAATCTTACATTATAGAAACATACATACTTACTTTGATTTCATGTTGATGTTCTCATTTAGAGTGCAGTCAGATACATCCTATACTATAGAAATCTGAAAAGTGGAAGAGAAATTAAAAACTGCACACAAACACAACACATACTAAAAAACACATACAAACTTTTGATTCATCGAAATGCACCGCTGAGATACATTTCTATAATAATTCTATTTAGACAATTTTTGGATAAAAAAAGATCGCTGAAAATTTTTAAAAATATATTTTTAATGAAATTTCAAGAGCAGATGAATTTTGTTCAATGTCTTTTCAATCCATATTTCCTTTCCTGAAAGAAGCTCTTCATATTGAGCTCAGAAAAAAAATTACAAAAATTATTTTATTTTTATTATTCGGGGATTTTTCCCAAAATGTTTTAGAAAAGTACATATTTTTGGTAATTCATTTATTTAATTATAATTAAAAACATATCTAACTCACATTTTTTTCGAAAATATTCCAAAATACTTGTCATAAAATATCAAAAATCCCTGAAAATTAATTAAAAATAATTTATAATTATAATGTTGAGTAAAAGTAAAATTTAAGAACTTGAATAATGATCTCATATCTATATGGATCAAAATTCAAGACTTAAACTTTACTTAAAATTAAATATCTTACCTGAAAGCCATTTCTAAAATGGCTAAAATAAATTTCCAAAAAACATTCATTATCAAATTCATATTCAAATTGATGATGATACAGCCAATTGGTGAGTGAATTTTTACACGCCAACCACCACTATAGAGAATGTATCTCAGTGGTGTTTGGTGTACATGCAAATTTTTTATTGCGTTTCTTATTCCGAAAGTTAAAGATAATTAACATATTGTTAACATAATGTGTGCGCCTTTTAACACAGTGCGCCTTATGGCCCGAAAAATATGTTATTTAATTTTAATATATATAAATTTTAAATATATAAATGGAAACAGAATTACGTCCGATTTCAATTGATATTGTCCAATTAACTCAGATTTAATGACAATCGCAATACGAATATTTATAAACATTACACGTTTAATTACACACTTAACATATTTATTATTAATTATTTGGTGTGGCTACATAGTTATCCCAAATTGGGAATTATTAATTTTTTAACAAATTTCGAAATTTCCTTTCAGTTGACCTAAGTTATGTATTATAAGTATCCCTGCCGAAATTTGGGAAATTTGAATGTAAATGAAAGCCATGTTTAGGCAGTGATGGGATCCAATTTTCTTTGGTTACCGGTACGCTTTCCAAATTTATATTGATTTGTAAAATGAAAAATCCCTACGTACTTACTAGAATTTATTAAGAACCATTAAGAACCATCATATCATCATATATATTGGTAGTCTGAATTATTCTACTAAACCAATCCATATTTGTACATTATATTTCGGACAATTAATATTAATAAGATTACTTAAATCTATCACTTATTTCTAATATTTATTAATTTATCTAACTATGCTATTTATTATCTAATATAGTGTTACACTCAAGAGAATAACAAGAGCTATCTTGGTATTTTAAGGCGTGCACGTCTAGTCAACAATTTTAGAACATAAATCCCAGAATATAAAACGAAATAATATTTCTCTGTTTAAAAATGTAAAATTTCATTTCTAAAATTTAAAATCAATAAAGAAAAGAAATTTAATTAGTTAAAATATATGAGAATTTCAAGAAAAATAAATGTTACGCATGAATGATTCTGAAATATTCCAATGGTGAAACTGATTGACGATTTGATATAGTGAGGCCTCTATTCACAACTTTTCAAAATCATCAAAGGGTTTTGTTTTAATGCATTTTTAATTTTAATTTTAACCAATTTTATTTGTTTTGTAATCGTTTTTATTTGATTACTTTTTGTAATTATATTTAGTTATTTATTTAGTATTTTAATTTTAAATAATTTATAATTACATTTTAAAATATTTTATCCCTGTAATTAAAAAAAATTTTAAAAATACATTCAATGACAATAATTGTAGGAAAAGATGTATATGTTGATTTTTTATAGAAACCGAAGTCACAGCTTTCATTACAATCAGACAAATATCAGTTACCATCAATAAGTTTTAGAGCTCGCTTTTCTAATTAAAAAGTACACAACTAATATTTTATACTTTCTATTCTCCTTTGTGTATACAGGTTCATGCTTAAAATATCTTTGGTTTTCATTTTCAATGATCTTAATTGTCTCTTGGAAACTCCTTAATTAGACTGAATTCGAAAGTTTCTGACAGTCTATTTGTTTTATTAAAGGTGCTCAAGATTTTAGAATCCAGTTTCTCATTTTAACATCCTTTGTGGACTTTAAATCTGTCAGGTGATAGATATCGAAAGGGGATATGAATAATTCAAAGAATTAATTTTTTACCATGAACATTAGTTTCTAATTGTCCACATAAGTCAACTAATATGAATTGTTTATTTTGATATTATTGTATCTTTTGTTATATCGTTCTTATATGATAAACATCACATTTTTCAAAACTTTTAGTTTTATCTGCATTTTATATAAACATGCTTTTTACAAATTTTTTACACATAAAATAATTAAGTCATTAAACAGCGAAATAAAACAATTAAGTATTAATTTAAGCCTTTTGCTGCAAATAATGTATTTAATGAAAAAATTATTCGCAGAAAAAGTCTTAAATTATCACATAATTGTTTTTAAAAAACTTTTGGGTTAGGGTTAGGGTGGTTATTCAAATACATTTTCAAAATGTTTTCTTGATTCTTTTGTTCCCGATGAGTTTCTCCGTACATACTTCTAATTAAATTTGTTAAAATTTTTTGATATTACTATTTCTCTTGATGTTTTGATCTTTGTTGAGAATCTGAGGTAACGAAATAATTATATGAACTGTATTTTGTTGAAAACAAGATAATTAGACAGGCGACCTCTTAC